>JAYKKT010000090.1:23405000-23687500 GCA_036023115.1 Brasenia schreberi
GGCATTGAAACTGGAAAGAGATCATGCAAGGGCTCAGGTTCAAGAACTAATACAAATGCAGCAAGCAGTTCGTAGAGAAATAGATAATCTCATGAAACGGTTAACAGAGCTAATGAGAAAGAGCAAAGAGCATCAAAGTCTTGAAGCAGCCTTTCAGACAGTAAGGAAAGAGCTCAAAGATGAGACAAGGATGAGGGGAAGATCTGAGAGCCTACACTGAAAGCTGGCAAGAGAGTTAGCTGATGTGAAGCTGGCACTTTCAAAGTCCATAAGGGGGTTCAAAGGAGAGAGGAGAACTCGATCACTTCTAAAAGATCTTTGTGATCAGTTTGCTAGGGGAATTGGAGATTATGAACAAGAGGTACACGCTCTGAAATAGAAGTATGAGAAATTACTCCGTTAGAGAGGACAAATTGATCCTTCATATAGCTGAAGCATGGCTGGATGAAAGGGTCCAAATGAAACTAGCAGGGGAAAAATACAATCCTGAACAAAAGAACATGATAATTGATAGACTACAATGTGAAATTGAAGCTTTTCTTCAAGCTAAACAATCAAACAACTCAAAGTTTGACATCCATTTCAAAGAAGATTTGAAGGATGACTGTCTCCGTCGCCATTCCCTTGAGTCTTTTCCCTTAAATGTGGCCACTGGTAGTGGACCCCAATATGCTGGGGAAAAAGATTCAGCGGGTAGTGATTTGCACTCTTTTGGCATAAATAAGAGCAGTGAGGAAGTCAATAACTGCGAGCAAACACATGCCCATGGAAGAAAAACTGTTGCAGACCTGGAAACCATGATCAAATCTAGTAGTCCTAAGGCAAAAGCTGTTTCTCATGAAAGGATCAAGGCTCAATCTTCTAGTTGTCAAGGGCAACTTGAGGACAAGATTTGTAGTTCCAGATTGCAAGGAAGAAAATAATTCACAGAATGGGTAATTGTTAGTCACACTGATAACAAAAATGAGGACAAAGTTACCAGGCAGATTGAAGTACCTATTGATCAAAAGTCTGAAAACCGTGAAGCACAAGACGGCCATCACATTTAGAACACTAACCACCACATAAATGATAAACTAATCAGAATCCAGTCATTGATTTCTTTCTGATGGCAGTGGGGTGCGCTCAGAAATTGAACACAAGGAAAAATCTGATTTGCGGAAGCCACTTTTGGTTCTTGGCTCTAAAGATGAAGCCTTGGACGGTGGGAATGAGATATCAAGCCCAACACAGAAGTGGGATCGTAGTCAGAGGTCTCCAGAACTTAATTGAGTGAAAGTTCTACGAAATTGCCAGAGAGTGAAGAAAAACTCCCTGAAGGCTAAACTGCTCGAAGCAAGGCTTGAAGGGCAGGAGGCTTGATTAAGATCAACCTAAGGTTCGTAATTTCCAGGAGCACTTGTATCATATTTCACAGAGTTGAGTAGCTCTTTTCATTTGCTTGTTGCATCTGCTTTTTCTAGCCATAAACTTTGGCCTTTTGCAAGGCTTCTGAGGTTGCACATTTGTAAAGCGTTGTGGTATATGTCTTCCTTGAAGCTAGTGTGGAATTTTTTACTAAACTGTAGTTTGTAAATAAGGATGTCGGATGAATATCTTTTGTATTTCTTTACCTTTTCATTGATTGTGGCATAAAATGTTCTTAAGATAGCCCTCGTGAACTCCTCCTGTTCTTTTTTTCCCCACTTTTATTGGGATGCTTTTTTGCTGTAAGAAATGGTATAGGGTGTCGAGTGTTGGGTAATCAACTAAGAACATGTAGAGGATGTTTTTGATAGAAAAATGTTGAAGTGGATGTGAGGCCACACAAGAAAAATTTTGGATTTGGAATGAGGTTATTAGATAATGAGACTAATTGAAGATAAAATGCACGAGACATGCTTAAGGTGGTTCAGACATTTTAAAAGAAAACCATGTGAAGCTTCCATGAGTACAAAAATTTTGGATGGTTAACACTTTAAAAGTAAAGCAAGTTTTTTTCCTGGAGTTAAATGTTATTGCAACACAAGATAGAGCTTAATGCTAACGTACAATCCATGTAACCGTCTTAACGTATGAAAAGGCTTGGTTTTGTTTTTGGTTGGTAGGATTCTGCTTTTTAGCCTCTTCTACAAATATATATTTAGGCACCAACAGCTAGCATTTCTGGTCTTATACCAATGCAAAATTTGCTCAGGTTTAACATAGAATCTTCTGAAATGTCATGGGCTACTGATTCAACCAACTTCGATATGTTTGACTAGATCGTAAAGCATATATGATGAGTTTATTGTTTGTAGGAAAATGGTAAAAATGAGAGTTCCAGAGTGGTTTGGAATTAATGAAGTAAGCAACGAAGTGTATTAATTTTAAAAATAAGCAAAATGTCACAAGAATAACACCTTCAGAAGTTCGATATCTAATCTGTTTTCTGTAGAATGATATTATTAGTTAATTTCAGTGATAACTAGATGCTTGATAGTCAGCAGGTGCTTCTATACTAAGACATTTCTAGCAAGGTCCACAACTGTGTCAACACTCCTATACTGAACGCTGTACTTCTTTCAGTCTGACTCCATGCTATTTGTTTTAAATATTTTTTAATACTATGTTGCTAAGATATTAATGACTATTAACTTATTCTTACTTTATAGTCAATTAAGTTAGGACAACGACATTTATTTTTAGTTTTATGAGATGTTATCAATTATATATAACAATCTAAATAACACACACACACACACACACACACACACACACACACACACATATATATATATATATATATGTATATATAGCGGTGTTCCTGCACTCATGATTTTTGAAGTTTGTTATGTCATTCATCACCACCTGCACTGATGTCCGCACCTGCACCCCTTCACATGTAACGTAGCTTCTTTATGATTATTACCTCTTTACATTTTTCATACATTTTATCTGATCCATTGTGGGCCTCTTTTCTTTCTAGTTTTTTTTATTGCAGTAACATAACATTTTTGCCTTAAATATAGCTTCCCCAAGTCTTTTAAGGTCATATCCCCTTCTGCTACTGCACGAAAATTGTAATTTTTTTGGGATTGAAGGCCTTTGTTTAGGAAGAGAACCTCTTTTTGGATGGGCAAGCTGGGTTTTGGTAGATCCAACCAGATGCATGGCCTGGCTATAGAACTCGACTCAACCCCCCTAGCCAGGAGACCCGTGGCTTTCTGTGCCAGGAAGAGAGTCTTCACTGTGCTGTTTGAATTTGAATGAATTTTCAACTGTGGCTATGATTGCAGAATAGATCCGAAGTTCCTAAACATGTTAAATATTTCATGAACAAAAAACTTGACTTTCACAATTGTGGCTACTGATATATGGCCTTGCTCATATTTTGAACTTTGATTAACTGTTGTAATTGAACAAGGTGAAATAGGTACTTGCATTGATTTCTCCATTGTCAAAAAACAAGTATGTCACATGGAAGGGTAGGATAGGATCCAAGTAGAATTTCAGACTGGACCACCCTTTCAGTCAGTGAGCGGTTTGACGCCGACCTAGATATCAAAACCGAAACAAAGCTTTTTTCGCCCACTAGGTGTGGTTGACTACATGGATTATCAGTTGTCCTTCAGATTTGGCTTGTGTGGTGCCCACATTCAGATTCAATTGAGTAGATTGTATTTCCTGATTTCATTTCTAATACTTTTTAGGCCTTGCAGCTTCGACTGAGTATTATTTTGGCATTTCAAAGTTTCTTCTGTAGTTCTTGTCCTGCAACTTCTCATTTAATAAGACTGCATCTTTTGCCGAGAAACTAGACTCGGTAGACAGCAATGCAAACACTGATATAAAAGCCATTGCCCTGGAAAGGGGTGCACACCTAGAATTAGAAGAAAATACAACTGGACTGAGAAACGGAAGGCACCGATTCAGTCATAAGACTCGACGAATCAATGGCATGACTTGCCTTACCCAGCCTCAATTAGTTTGTTACTGAATCATATTTTCTAGCATGTAATAATGAATTGCATTTGCGACTGCCAACTGTACTTTTCGTGAAACAGATTAGTTCCAGTTTCTGGATAGCCTTCTGTCGAGCAGCATTGAGACTATGAAATGGTCTTCAACAGCTGCACAACATAAAGATCCTCCATGTATGAAATCCGTAGTAACTCTTTCTTTGAAAATTGTGTAACATGATACACCTTACTGAACCTGGCACTTTCAAACGAAAGCAGCTCTCTTGTTTACGATGAAACAAAGGGCATTACTGGGTGACATTCACATTTCCCTCTAAGGAATGCGATTTCTTGTTAAAAGTAGGCGTTTGGAAACTTAAGATGCATAACAAAAGCACCCTTTATGTCAAAATTGATGAGTACAACAACAGCTAAGCCTTTTCCCATAGTAGACGGCCATGAATTCTTTGTTTCCACTAGCCCTGTCATGTGCCATGTTAGCATTAACTCACAATAAACTAGATCATTTTTTATTGTTTCTTTCCAACACTTCTACCTCTTTTAATATTTTCCAAATTTAGTTTTTCATTCCTTCTTACTGGTTCTTCTTTTGGTCTTTTTTCTATATTTCCAAACCATCTTAAACGATATTCTCTCATTTTATCCTCTATTGGTGTCACTCCTAATTTGTTTCTAATAACCTCATTATGTATACGATCTTTTCTTATATGACCACTCATCCATCTCAACATCTTCATTTTTGTCATAGACATCTTTTGTACATGTTAATGATTAACTGCCCAACACTCATAACCATAAAACATGGTAGGCCTAATTGTTGCTCTATAATATTTACCTTTTAACTTTAATGGTATCTTCTTATCACAAAGAATACCTGATGCTCCTCTCCATTTTAACCAACCTGCATTAATTCTATGCGTAACATCTCCATCAATTCTTTCATCACTCTGTTTTGTTAACTCATCAATCACCATTATAAATAAGTATGGACTTAAAGTTAATCCTCGATGTAACCCAATATTAACTTCAAAGAAGTCGTCATTCCTTCATGAGTCCTCACAGCACCATCATACATGTCTCTTATAAGTTAATATATGTCAATGGGATACTTCTTTTTTCTAAAGTTCTCCAAAGAACCTCCCTCGGTACCCTGTCATAAGTTTTTTCTAGATTAATAAATATCATGTGAATGTATTTCTTTTTTGCTCTAAAATGTTTCGTAAGACGTCTCAAAAGGTGAATTGCTTTAATAGTAGATCTACCTGGCATTAATCCGAATTTGTTTTCTGTTGTACTTGATACTTGTCTTAACCTACGTTCGATAATTCTTTCCCATAATTTCATAGTATGGCTCATTAACTTGATACCTCGATAATTCGCACAATTTTGAATGTCTCTTTTGTTCTTATATACGGGTATAAGTGTACTTGCTCTCCATTCCTCGGGCATCTTTTGGTTTTTCCATATTTCATTAAATAGTCTTGTGAGCCAAGTGATTCCTATTTCTCCTAGTATTTTCCAAACTTCTATAGGAATATTATCGGGTCCTACCGATTTACCACCCTTCATATGTTTAAGAGCCTCTTTGTCTTAATTCTTTTGAACACGTCGGTAGAAATTATGGATTATATACTTTTCTGATTTGACTAACTCTCCTAAGCTAATACTAACATCTTTATTTTCACTAAAAAGATTATAAAAATAGTTTTTCCATCTATTTCTTATATCATCATTTGCCACTAAAATTTTTTCATCCTTGTCTTTGATGCATCTAACATAATTAAGATCTTTAGTTTTCTTATCTCTAGCCCTAGTTATCCTAAAAATATCTCTTTCACCCTCTTTTGAGTTGTGTTTTTTATATAAGTCCTCTCAAATTTTAGCTTTTGCTTCACTCACGGCCTTTTTCGCTTCCTTCTTTGCTTTCTTATAAGCCTCAAAAGCTTCATTAGTTTTCTTAGCATAATGTAATTTGTAACATGCCCTCTTTGCCTTGATTTTATTTTGTACTACTTCATTCCACCACCAAGCTTCTTTTTGTGCCGGTACACCTCCCTTAGATACCCCTAACACATCTTTCGCAACTTTCCTAATATGTATAGCCATATTATTCCACATATCATAGGGTGTGCCAACATAATTCCAAACATCTCCTTGCAGGACTTTCTGTTTAAATATATCTTCTTTCTCGCTTTTGAGGTTCCACCATTTAGTCCGAATAGCTCGATGCACTCTTTTCTTCTTTGTCCACTTTTTTATTTGTAAATCCATAACTAAAAGTCGATGTTGAGTGGTTAAGCTTTCTCCTGGAATTACCTTACAATCTTTACAACACGCTTTATCTTTTTTTCTACAAATAAAGTAATCAATTTGTGTTTGTGATAAACCACTCTTATAAGTAATTAAATGTTCATCTCATTTTTTGAAGATTGTATTGACTATAAAGAGATTAAATGCCATAGCAAAATTTAAAATCTCCCTACCTTTCTCATTTATATCCCCAAAACCAAAGTTTTCATGAATACCTTGATATCCTAATGTCTATTTACTGACATGTTCATTTAAGTCTCCTCCTAAACAAATCATCTCCCTTTGTGGAATCCTTTGAATCACCTTATCTAACTCTTCTCAAAAAGTTGTCTTTATATTTTCTTTTACTCCTACTTGGGGTGTGTAAGCACAAACTATATTCAAAACCTCCGCTCCTAACATTAATTTCAACATCATGATTCAGTCACCGTATCGTTGTATGTCTACTACACTATCCTTTAAATCTTTATTTATGATAATACCAACTCCGTTTCGAGCCTTTTCCTCACCTGAGTACCATAATTTAAAACCTATATACTCTATCGCCTTTGTTTTTTCTCCAACTCACTTTGTCTCTTGTAAACATAAAATATAAATCTTTCTCTAAATCATAGTAAACATAGAAAAATAAAATAAAATTCAAAACTTTGTAGACATGGTTATTCCTAAGGCATGCTTTGACATCCTAGGTATACCTAACCCTACCATGTATAAACAAATCCCTTTGAGCCTAGGTTTGTATTACAAACTCAAGCCTATGATCATGATTTCTCCAAGCATCCACAAACCCACCAAGGGTAAGATGTTCTTGGATTGAAAAAAGGGTGGTTTCGCTTGGAATCCTTTTCTCTCCATTTTGCAAAGGATCAAATATGGTCTTCCTTAGCATCCATATAAACTCAAACCATATACCCCTAAGGGCACATTGGGTTGCACCTAGGATCCATCCCCTCATTACCAAAATCATTCATCTCCTAGGAGAACCCAAGTCGTACCCTCCTAAAGTCATCCATCTCCTAGGAACACCCAAGTCATCCAAGTCTTCCACTCCTAGGGTCGTACATCCTAAGGAAGTCAAACACCTCCACCTCTAAAGTCATACACCTCCTAAACACACTAAATAAAACTCAAGTGTATAACTATGCTATAAATGATACATCATTCCAAGGCCATCCTCTTTTCAAAACTTTTTAAAACTTAAAAAACCTTGGAATGTTATTAAACATGGGGTATGTATCATACGGGTCTAGGAGCCAAGAGCCAAGGTAGATTAGAACTCATCTTACCTCTACCTAACCTAGGTCGATATGGCTTAGGGTACAACCCACCCATATCCCCTAAGCCACCACGAAAAACCAGTTTGGTTAAGGGTGCCCTAGAACCAGCTAAAACCGAAACCTATGATTTAAACCTTTTGTTTAGATTCTAATTTATGGTGTTTTCTTTGTAGGTTTGATGGAAGACCCTTTTTATTGAAAAAAATCCAAAAAAGTATATATTTTGAAAATAAAAAAATTTAGAAAACTCCTAAAACTCAAAAACATTTGAAAAATCTAAAAATTTAAAAAAAAGTCTTTTATGTTCCCTGCTAGCATTTGCTTGAAAAAAAATCCAAAAAATTTGAAAAAGTCGAAAATCTTAAAAATTTTATTTTTCAAAACTGGGTAAAAACTCAAAAATTGGTTTTAACCAAACCCAAAGTGTCTCTTATGTATTACCCTTCTCTTATGCATAATACTTTCATAGAAATCAAAGTACTTAAAGCAAGGAGGAAGATACCCTCATCCATGAGGATGATGAAGCTTTCGAGCTTCTAGAATTCTATAAAGTCCTTGACTTAAAAAAACCTTCAAATTTCGTAGGAAGAGATTTCATAGAAGTCAATTTAGGGAGTAAACATAACCCAAAATGCATCAAATGCTAGGATCATATCATGCAATGCCAAAAACCAAGATCGTGCATGTATAGGTCATTCATGCATCACATTGAAAATCATTCATCACATGCCACCATAGGGTCAGCCATAGTGTATGAATGGTCATGTTATCTCCTCCAAACTAGGGGCATGTAGAGTGCATTCCCTAAACACTTTTCATGGACACTGAATACATTCATCATTTCATAAAGTATGTATCTCCACCATATCATATGAAATACATTTTATATGTCATCATTCAACCATAAGAGGCTCACACCCACTAGGTAAGTGGCGGCCCAAGTGGGATGGTTCCTATGTTATAAGAAGGGCAAATAATGCATATTGGTTAATTGATATTGAGGGAAGAAATTTAACAGACCCTATAAATGCCTAATACTTGAAAAAAATATTATGTATAGGGTCTACATTAAATTTCTTTGAAAAGATTTAAAAAATGACTCTCCTTTAAATTTCTTGAAAGAATGACCAAAATGGATTATGTGACCCTGAATTAGGGAATTGATGCTTTATGAAAAGTAGAGTTTTCAAAATCATTTGGTAACATTTCAAAAATCTTTGGCTTACAAAATCAGGCCTAGTTCAAAATAGCAAAATATTTTCAAATAATAAGTGCTATTAGGAAATGGGTTATACTTGGCTGAATTGAGTATCTAAAGGGATGAGTTGTATTCCCCCACTTCATTTCTCTCCCAAAAAAGGAAAATTGGTAAAAATCAAAAGAAAAAGAAGGAAAACAAAATCTTCAATATAGAGGTCTTCCAAAAAGAAAAATAAAAACAAAAGAAAAAACAAAAATCTCAAATATAGAGGTTCCCCTTGGAAGAAAAAAAGAAAAGAAAAGCCAAAGCTCAAAAGAACAATTTTTCATCAAAAATTTCTTTGCCTTATACCACGGGACGCTTAAGAAGAGACTGTGGGAAACTCTTTCCCAAAATTCCCACAGCTCATCCCAATGAAAAAAAATTTACCATTAAAATCCTAGAGTAGGAATAGGACCTACTCATTTGGATTTCATTTTGTTTGAGAATTAGACTTTGTTACGTGAGAAATTGAATTTTGAAATGTTATTCAAAATTTTCTACAAAACTTCTGCTAAGTAGTGGGTATTAAAACCCGAGTGAGGGGAAATGTAAGAAATTGGAAGTCTTTTTTGATAGAAACGAAAATGAGTCTCTTTTTGAAAAGAAATTTTGAAAACCCGAAACATGAAAAGAAACAATATGGGAACCATCTTGCTTAGGGCAACAAGCTTTCATAGGCTTCTTCTCAAGCTCACGAATAAGAGGTATGGATCTCTAAACATCCACTTCATTCATCTCACATTTCATGCATACCGGCATCCATAAAAGGGTTGTTTGTCCATGCATGATCATCCTAAGACAAGTGTTTTTCTTATTAATCTCCTTTTGACTAAAATCTCCTCCTTAGAAACAAATCGAGAGAAATAGATGTTATGGAATGAAGGAAAGATTCATACTCTCAAGATAAATGTGGGAAGAAAATCAAATGGGTGTTTTCTTCTTTGTCATTATCCAAATAAATTTGGATTAATGCCAAAAAAGGCATCTATAAACACCCAAAATAATTTTTCAAAATAATTTTTTTATCTTTAAAAATTCTGTCTTTTTAAACAAAAATTTAAGTTTTAAGGTCTTTTAAAGGTTTTTCAAAAGTTGCAAGAGGATACATCTCTTTGTTCCTTCACTTTGGAAGGAAGTCTCTCTGTCTCTCTCTCACACACACAGGCATGTTTGGATACTGGTTTTCTGTTTTCTATTACATGGGAGACCGTGCACACCCGCACACATGCATGCACCCCAGTTGGGATCAAACTGGCTACCTGCGAGTGGGTGTCCTAACACTCACGGTGCAGCTTCCGTGTCACCTTGTTTCTTGAGCACCTCTATCATTGTCCCAATTGCACCAGTCATATTAGTACTTGGTTTTAGCAACCGTTATATCTATGCATGAAGGTGTTGAAAGTTTATATTGAGAATTCAAAACCATCCCTGTTACACTGTTTCCGTGAATCGTTATCAAACAATAGAACTTTTGCTAAAATTTCTTATCACAACCCTTCCTTCCCTTGTGGGGTAGACATGATCGGGTCTGGGTAAACGGAAACCGACAATTTCAAATCACTGGTTCTCCTTTACTTGACACTAGGAACCAGAACCAAACTGAAACCAGGCTGATTTCGGTTGGGTTTTAGCCCAAACCATTCAGAATAAAAGAAAATTATAAAAAAATATAAGGAACCACATGTTCTAATTTTGGGTCAGTTTCAGTTCTATAGAAGGTGGAACTGGAACCAAACCAGGCGGTCCCCGACTTTGGTCCGATTTCAATAGTTCTAGTTCATGGTTTGGTTCAGTTTCAGTTGGAACCACCGGGACATTTCAGAACCGACCATGTCCACTGGTGGGGGACGAGGAAATGCAACGAGAAGAGCTGGACATGCTTTGAAGTAGAAGGGTGACATACGGAGCACAGAAGTCTATGGGCCAGAAACACTATTTTGTGTTCGCTCTGAAGGTTTGATCAAAATAGGTTCATGGTATACATGTTATACATGCCTCTGTGTGTGTGTGTGTGAGAGAGAGAGAGAGAGAGAGTTGGGAATCTAAATGAATCATGTGAGAGAAAACTGTCGGGAAAAGTTTGAAACGTTTCCAAGGGAAGGCCCAGATTATGAGCCAAGTTGCTATTTAACAAAGTAAGAGAATTCATTCTTCCGAAAATATAGCGCGGTTAGAGAGGGATAGGGGAGACACGTTGGAACTTGGAACTATGTTACGCAATATTAAAGTAGGCTTCGCCCAAAGCGCCCTAAACCCTAAACCTTAGAGCAAGACCCTAATTTAAAGACTTGGATTACCTAAGACTCAGACATTGTTACTTTAATAATATCATTTTTGGACCATCTCTATACTTGAGCCTGCCAATGGCATGCATGGGGGGCATCACGACGCAACTTCCACTAGCTAAGCGTGAGAATCACAAATTAAATCCACTAACAAATACTTAAAACAATGTCATGAAAACCACTTTAGAGCAGTGCAGAACGACGAGAAATGGCTCACTTGACATGGGGGTCGGCTCATAAGTTGAAGGTCATGAGTTCGATACATGGGGAGTGCACCTAGCTTCAGCCTCCTCACTGTACAGAAAAAAGAATCCCTTTAGAACTCCAAATCTCTAGATACAATGCAAATATCTAGCTGAGCAAAACTTGAAAACATCGTGAGATATACTTTTGAGTTGATACAAAAGCCCAGCTTTGCATGTATGTTGTAGAGGAACCTATTTCAGTGTCTCACAACCTAATTCCTTGGCTGGAGGTGGTCCGGCCTCCATTAGCACAAGAATTTAGTGGAGTCGTTATGAGCTACTAACCTATGTAAAGAACGCTATACCCGAATTAAATAATATTCCTAAAAATGATACAAAATTATCCTCTATTTCTGAATTCCAATTACTCTAGTTTAAACTTTAGGATAAATTCTGTATTGGAATATGACAAGCCTGCTATGCATACAACGGGGCGATGGTCAACATTGCTATATAATTATGGGCTTACTTAATTAGAACAAGAACTTAAAATGGATTTGTAGGGAGTAATTAACATATACCAACTTTATATTAAATAATATTTTAAAAAACATTAAAAAGTTTGAAGTAAACCTCAGGTATGAAGATGACAACTCTACTTTGCATGCCACAACTAGAAACAGCTGCAACAAACTGGATAGTTCAATTGGTTATATAAATTCATGAGAACTACTCTCTGACCGACCTGTAACGGCAATTCTCCACATTGCAACTTAATTATGGTCTTACTCAATTAGCACAATAACTTGATGGGGTAGTTGTCTGTTAGATATGTAGACAATGGTTACTAAAGCCATATTAACTGATATTTCCTTTTTCTTTTTCTTTTCTTTTTTTTTGGAGGGTGGGGTGGGTTGTACAATGGGGAGACTGAAGCAGATGCACACCATTTAATTTAATAGCAGTGATCACTAATCGCTGTATTAATGACTTATACTAATCTTATTTTAATTTAATCCTTGTCGTGAAAGTTGGTTCCAGCACAAAGAACAGTCCAAGCACTTGTCAAAACTCAAACCTTGTATTAGTATAATATGGCTAGGGAATCTTAGTGGATTCTTTATAAAATGATGGCCCGAAAGAACCTTCAAGTGAAGGCTAGGTTCGATACCCGGGAGCGTGCAGGGTCCTACTTAACCCAGCTCGAAAATAAACAAATAAAGATGAGAAATTATAGCGCCCACAGCATTAGCTTAACGGCAGGGCTCTGTAACGCCATTGCTGCTGGTGGGGAGTTCGCGGAGGGTGCACGTGTGGGCGTGTCTTAGGCTTCAGCCTCCTCCTCTTGTAACAAAAAAAGAAAAGATAAGAAATTATTGCAGGCACCACCTGTAAGGAGCCTGTCTGAATTAATTTAATAGTCCCTAATCTTGACAAGAACGTGGAGAAAGGAATAATTAGTGGTGTAATTAATAGCTTAGTCCTATTTGTGGTAGCTTCTCTTTTTCCTTCTTTTGAATCTTTGTTGGGATGCTTTGCATGCCATTAAGGCTCTCCTTTTTCAAAACCCAACGGTCGACCTACCCCCAATAAGCCAGAGACAAAAGGGCACACCAATTTCGGCACCACCCACGTGAATTTTGCTATTTTCCAATAGAAGGGTTTCCATTTTTCTCTCTCTAGAATCTAATGGATATCTACTCTTCCTTATCCAACGGCTGAGAATGAATCTAACGTTTTAACCCTTCACTCCGCCCGAGCTCTATATAAGGAGTCACAAGTCATCAACGTTCTCTCGAGTATCAATCTTTCTCATTTGGTTCTTATTTCTCACTACCTCACTATATATATATATGTAGTCATTGTTGTTTTAAACTATTTGTAGTTTTCAGCTTCAAAAAGTGGTTTTCATGTCAAAGAGTGGCTTGTGCAGGCCGGACGTGCTCATCTAGAGTTGCCGGAAACAAATCATGGTTTGCTTTCCGGGAAAGAAATAATACTCTTCATGTAATTGCTCCATGAAATTCGTCACTTCTCGGTGCCGGAAAACCTTTGGTGTATCTAATCTTTCTCTTGCGCAATGTATGAACTATGATGATTTTGTTATTTGAATGCTTAATTTTAGCTGATACAATCACCATATGTTCTGTTTTTTCTTTTGTGTGTGCGTGTGTGTGAGATTTCTCGGCAGCGTTTTAGTGGAGCTCCCTCCAATCCAATTAAGGCAGGCAAGGGGGCGTTAGCGCGTCTGCTGGTTCATGAATACCTGTGGCTTATGTTTGGCAAGCCAATGGTGCGCATGACACAGGAGACGATCCTCGTTCTCCCTTCTTTACTTGGATTGAAGGGAGCTCCATGAACAACACCTGCAGAAAATTTTCTTCTTCCTTTTTTTTCCTTTTATTTTCTACACAGAAAAACCGGATCCATAACAAGGCTGCTAGGAGAAAAGGTTGGTAGAATGCCAAAAGAGGGAATGCAGTGTGAAGTTAAGGAGGTCGCCAACTCAAGCTCATGTATGAAGAAAAACCGGATCCATAACAAGGCTGCGAGGAGAAAAGGTTGGTAGAATGCCAAAGAGGGAATGCAGTGTGAAGTTAAGGAGGTCGCCAACTCAAGCTCATGTATGAAGATATTAAAAGATGACATATATAGGGTGTTTGCAATAGAGGACTCCGAGCACCCATAGCGTTAGCTCAACAGCAGGGCGCTCTAACCCCGTTGCTGCTGGTGGGGAGTTCGTCTCCGAGAGGGTGCATGTGTGGGTGTGGGCGTTAAGCCTCCTCTTGTAACCAAAAAACAAAAAAAAGGGCTCCGGAGGATTAAGTGTACTATAGCTGTAAAATATGATCTTCTATGGAATTTAAATGCAGGTATGAGCTAAAACGGATGACAACTAGGAATCCATGTACCTATGACTCTACTTCGTGTCCTAAATTATTCATGGTTTTCTTTGTTATTTCTAGAGGTAATGACACTTTTTTAAGTGGTAAATAATAGAAATAAACATGCATAAATCTATATTATATAGTTATTGATGCTTGATTTATTAGCTTTTCACCCCCCCTTCTTTTCCTAATTTTTCAGAGACGAAAGATTTGATGAAGGCATACGAACAAAGAGCTGCCGCCATCCCAGCTAGGTGGTCGACTTATGAGAACCTTCAAGTTAAAGGTCGAGAGCTCAATACCCACGGCCCACGGGCATAAATTTGTGCATATAGTGATCAATGGGACATGAGTTTGTAAAATTTAATTCAAAGTATGTAGGTTATATTGTCATGAATATTCTTGCTTAGTCGTCCATGTAAATGTGCTGATACTCATCATGTTTCTACATGCAGCCGAGGGCATCCAAAATTAGAAAAGCTTTTTTCTTGAAAAGAGTTTGGATGATCCTAAATGTTCACTTGATTCTAACACAAACACACAATCATGTTGAACACGATGTCTTGTTGACATTGGGCTTCATCATGTAGCTATTAGTCCAGTTGAGTTAAGGCCTTCACTGTTATGTGATGCTATGGGGCTAACCATTCCTCGCAGCATCTCTTCTATCTCTACAATGTAATTGCATTTTGCCCCCTCTTTCACAAAGAAAAAAAGTTGAATTTGCCTTCTAAGGATAAATGCAGCTCAAAGCAGCAATAGAAGTTCTTTGTGCAATAACTTGGAAGGTAGGCAGCTATCTGGAAAGTTCTTTGTGATACTTTAGGTGGCTCAATGAAATTTTCTCACTGGACAATAGAATAAATCCATTATATCCTTGACTCATAGCTTGTAAAGGTTGTCCGTCGACATATCATTTTTTGGGCCAATGTTTCATTGTCTCGCACTAACTACATTATTATTATATAGTTTTCAAGGTAATTTTGTTTTTGGTACAATGGAGGCCGAAGCCTCACACAAACATGCACGCCCTGAGAGTCAAAGTCACCACGTGAGTCGTAGAAGTTAAGAGAGCCCTGCCATATGAGGTCTTTGGAAGGTCTCTTTTGTTCTTTGGTATATTTTGACGGACCTACTCTATTGTTGTTTGCAGCATTCCTTTTAATTGCAATTTGTAAAGTCTATAAATTTGCTCCTTTTGATTTTTTTTCTCTTTCTTCTTGCATTCTTGCAGGACCATGCTGCTAGGGTGACTGCAGGATTTGATCCCTGATGTTTTCCCCTTTCATTTTTTCTTAGATTTTTGCTTGTGACAAATCTGTTCTTTGCTCAATGTAGAAGTTATTGTGCAAGGATGCTTGGTGGCTATTATGAGGTAGATTAGCTTGCTGAAAGTTCTTTCTTTCAACTAAAGAAGGATTTTCCTTTGAGCATGTGTTGGTGTGTTGGTAGATGACTCTTTTTTATATGTTTATCATACCCAGGGATCTTGCTTTGTGTAGGCTTTGGAGATCTTCACCCCTATTGGGGAAAATCCTCCTTCAAATGAAGATTTCATATTTTTTTTGAATGTTGAACGTCTTCTATGTTTCTTTTCTTCATTTTTCTATCTATGATGGTTCTTGAGGCCTGTGTATTGGATGTGCTATCTTTCCTTTATTTGTTGTCACTCTATTTTGCTTTTTTTTAGGTTAATCTTGACCTTTATTTTGTATGTATCAAAGGCGACTATTGTTTGTAAGGGAGTCTAGAGAAAGTCCCTTTTTTTTGTTTATTGTAGCTTATATGAAGCTTGTATTCAATGTATTTTTGCATCTATTTTCGAAATGGATGCTTTCTTAATGATTACCTTTGAGCTCAATTAAACCTTGGCTTGTGATTAAAATGAGTTTTGCAGGATGTTTATAGATACCCTCTTTGACATCAATTAAGGTACGACTTTTTGATGTCAAAGAAGTAAACATCAAATCGTACTCCTAAAATAGGGCTTGACTTTGAAACTTAATTTAAAATGACTTGAATTTTTTTATGAAATATGACATCAAGATCTCAATGTTTGAGAGAAAATATCATGCAGCCCCATTATGATCTAACTATGATAAAAAATATGATAAAGAAGATAAATATTTGCATGGGGAAAGTGATTTCGTAAAAGATGCAAGTCGATTTCTTAAAATTTTCCAAACCCATTCCAAAGTTCTTGCAAAATACCATTGATTATAAAATAGATTTTGGCCCAACTGAAAATGTCAATCCTATTTCTTTCTTTTCAAATAAAATCCCAAAGACAATACCTCAGTAACTCAAGTAGCTTGTATCATGTAGCCCCACTTTGTGAGATCCTAAAACATATCAAAAGATCAAGTGAAGGTATCATAATTATGGAAAGAAGAGTAATGCTAATATTCTAAAAATTACTAAAATACCCAAGATGTGCTAAATATACAACAAAAACATGTAGATGCAAATGTAATGTGAAGTATGAAAGCGGTGAGAGAACCTCTACTGCACTTAGAGGAACCTCCTCGAATCAAAAGGGTACAATGAGTGAGAGAAGTCCATCTTGGTCATTCTGAGAGCAACCTAAGACTCTAATGACAAAGGGGTGGACTTGACTCTCAACACTATTCCAAACAAAAAGAGAGTGATCCAACTTATAAGAAAATGTATCTATGTCATGAAATACATCGTGGGCATGACTTAGGATATGTATGATGTGCATATGATATATGGTTATGGGCAGGTATTGCTCCTGTCAAAAGACCGTGATAAAAGGTATGTATTTTGGTACAAGCTAAAAATAGAAGAGAAATCGAAAGACACATTTAGACAGTAAAACAATAACGAGCATGCAATCTGTCTTTCACAAGTGATCATGACTCATATGTTGGATTTTAGAAACAACAACAACTAAGCCTTTTCCCATACATTGGATTTTAGAAAATCACAAAAATATTTTTAAAAATCAATCTCGCTTTTGCATGAACACCTTCAAATGAAATCCAACTCAACGAAGCATTTTCATTCAAATTCTATGTCTCAAAATACTAATAAAGAAACCAAACAATGCTAATTTTAATAATCAAGGTCTTGATTTTTAAAATATGAAAAAAAAAACATTTTTAAAACCAAATCAAAAGGCTTATTGGGTGAAAACGTTGTAAGTTCATCAACATATCAAAATTGAAATCTAAAAGTGGTACTCCCGACCATGAAAACAACAACTCAAAGAAATCAAGTCATGGGTACACAATACTATTACATATATCCATGCTTTCATATCATTTTTAAGAAATATTTTTTTATCATCCATACAAACATAAGTTATAAAAATATAAGTCAAGATCCAATAAACATAAAGGATAAAATTTCTTTAAGTCGGATATTTATTGGGTCTGACAAATCTCTACCATAAGTATCAATATACAACAAGGTCTTCTACTTATCTGGAGTCACTAAAAGGAAGTAAGGACCAAGGAAGACCAGAAGGGGTGGGAGTGTAGGAGTGCATCCTTAAGAAGCATGGTCTCTAGATGCAGATCCCAAAATAAAAAAAGTAATGATCATGGTCACTTGGAACCTATGACTCAAGTGTGATATGAGTTAAAGGTGGGGAATGCCCCAATATATGAGTGAAAGAGATAAGGAGCAGACTGACGGTACCCCAGGTGGTCTAACAGTTAATCCTAAGAGTAAAGAGCCTCACTAGGTAGGATGATAAGGAGAATGGAATTAGATGCCCCAATTAGAGGGAAAATGGGAATGACGAGACAAGACCTAGTGGAAAAAGGTAGGAAAGGGATAAGATTTGACCCTTGAGGGAGTGATAAAGTATGAAAGGGCTCATTAGGAGGGCCAAACTCTATGACAATTGCTACAAGCTCGTCCCAATTTAAATGTACTATAACCTTGGGTGATAGGTTGATATTATCACACAAAGATGAGACATTAATTGGGGCATCCAATTCCATTCTCCCTATCACATAAAGATGATAGGTTGATATTATCACAAAGATAAGATGACAGTTGGAGATGACATACGAGAAGTTAGATTCTTGAAAAGTGGAGGTTCAAGAGTAGATGTTAACTGGAAGAGGAAAGTCCTAAAGATATGAAACTATTGAAAAGAGTGAAGGAGGATCATTAAGATTGAGTCCACCAAGCTCCATAGGATGACTGATTGAACATTGAAGCTATGACTAAGTCCATCTGCCCCGAATGAGTGACTAGATGGATGATGGTTGTTAAGATCAACATCATCAAGCTTAATTATTTCATCTTTACTCAACTAAACTAAGATATCTTGTGGTATATCAATGGGATTGGAAAAATCAAGGATAACTAGCTCTAAGATAATGTCCTTGAAGGTAGATTATATAGGTAGGTCCAACTCAATAGATGCATTATCACAATCAATCTTTGCCTCTAGAGGAACAAGCTCATGAGTGAGAAAGTGTTAGGATTGAGGGGACTCTTGAGTCCATATATGATCACTGGTGGAACTAGCACTATAGTGTATTGAGTATGTGTGTAATTGGTAGTGGAAGATGAAAAGATCATAGACTCAAGTATTTTAGGATTGACTCTAGATCCTATAGATGGTGAAAGTGAAAGCAATGATGATGGCGATATCACAGATAAAAGGAGTGGTAATGAAGGAGTTATAGGGGATAATGTTTCTAGGAATAGGTCCTCATTCATTGGAGGTGAAGACACAAATGGTAGAGACTTAAAGAGAGATTTTTGAGAGAAACATCCTAGCGAGGCCTTAGGTGGATAGTCTGAAGGTGGAATAGGAAACACTAGTAAAGATGCCTAAGCAAGCGAGCAGGAAAGATGCTAGAGGGATGGATCCTATAGACTAGGTATTAAGAGTTAACCACAAAAGAATGAACCCCCATTGGTGAGTACCTAAGTATGATTGCAGACATTGAGAGGACTCTAAAGGTGGACTCTCATGTGGAGAAGATGTTTGAGAGGTGAATGAAGTGAAAGATCCTAGTTGAGGCTGAGTAGGAGTTAAGAGAATTGATGAGATGGAAGAGACTCAGTGTGTGATTGAGGAAGGAACCCTTGTTGACTGGCCCATGAGAACTAGTTTTTTTTATTAACTTGATTTTTTTTCTTACTTGACTGATTTATGGTCTTTTTATAAAGGACCAATAGAGTAGAGGCTCTGAAGTTGTTCCAATATATATGTGTATCATATTTTTCTATAATGGGGTTTGGAACAACATACTCTAGAAGTTGCAGGGTATTTGATAATTATGGAAAAAAAGAGTTGGACACCGCCCCATTCTTATTCTTCTCTCTATAGAGTCAATTTCTAAATTCATCTTTCTCTTCACGACTAAGGTGATATTTTATGATTCTCTTTACTCTTCCTCATATGCTTCTAATTCATTCCAAGTATCGCTTCTTTTCTTAAACTCTATTATTTTAATCCAAAGGCACGCTATGCTAACATTTCTAATTTTTCATGATTCATGCTACTTGAAGGTTCTAAATCATCAAAGTCATATTTTCCCCAAGACCATCTATTACCATGGTCATGTGAAACCATGTTTCCAACTTAGATTAGTTCTCGAACAAGCTTAAAAATTATAAGTACTTGCATGTGCAAGTGATGCAAATATAGACAATAAAATATATACCTATTGAGAGAGTGTGTGCATCCGTGTAAGGCTATGTGCATGTATGAGGTAGATATGGTGCTCTACACTACATGGATAGCGCACGGAAATGCCAACTATAATACTATACCAAATAAAAGTTAATTTAGATTTACACTAAATAGACAATTTTGGAAAACCCACCAAGGTTTCATCGAGTATGCCAAAAGAGAACTATATGTAAATTTTCAGTTTTATAGGACCTCTGCCCATGGTATGCTCCTCTTGAAAGGAAAATGGATGTGAGAGTATTAAAAGATCAAATTTGAGAAGAAGAATACCTCCTAACGCTCTCTCTATTTGTGTGATGTAGATATGTTTGAGTTCTTTTCACCGAAGTTATTCTTGTCCCCGAGAAATGGTCAACTTCCTGCACTATTGAAACCAATTGTTTGAATAAATCTTAATTCTTTGGATTTAGGTGCTTAGTGAGCTTCAAGTGTGACTTTATGAAGAAATAGGCTTTACGGTTTGAGAATTGGGTGGGGTGGGGAGATTGGTTTGGCTTTAGAAACGAGCTTTGCATGGATGGAGTTGGGATGAAGTTTGGAACTTGGTTGGGTTCGATTAGATCGGATTGGGCTTTAAGTCATGGAATCGAACAGGATCCAACTTGTAAGGAATTTAGATTACAAACGTCAAAACGAGTTGGGAACTTGAGTCTGGTTAAATTGAGTTGGATCCAATTCAAGATTGAATTTTTAGTCGCATCAGTTCCAATTTAGAATGGGTTTGGTTTGGAGGGAATCATGGGATTTAGATTGCCGAGTTGGATAGGATCTAGGAGGGGACCCAACTCAAATAGTTTGCTTTGGATCGGTTCGAGATGGGTTGAATCTGGATGAGATTGGGTCTCACTAGGATCAAATAGATCGGATGGGTCCAAAGTGAGTGGATCATATCGCTTTAAAGAGATTTAGGGCAAAATTGTGGAAAACAATGAGAGGAAGAGATGGAGAAACTCAAAAAGGGGATGCAGGGAAGAGCAATAGTCAGGGTCCTTCCAAACGGTGATGGAGATGCCAGTGATCGCAAGCGACTAGCTATTCCAACAGGCATGTGGCGACTCGTGGGTGCGATGGAGGTAAACCCTCTTCCTTTTCCTTTTGTATTTCAATTTGCAAACTGCAAAGAAACCATGGAGGGAGGATGGTTGGGTGGCTTTGATAGTGGTGGTTGTTAGAAGGCGTCATAAGGTTGAGGCCTTGCTACGATTGCTGGTGAAAGTGGTGTGAATGCAAGGTCCAAAATTGAAGGAGGATGGTGATGGCTGAGAAGGGGACCAGACAGTTGGATGGGCCTTCCCCTCTTAAATGGGTACCGAACACGCTCGCATGCAAAGAGGGATGTTGTGGCTTCTATGAGAGAAAAATAAGTGTGGTTCTAGGAAGGGGAAGAGAGAGAATGATAGAGACAAATGGTGGTCTTTATGTTCAATAGAGAGAGATAGTGATCTCTATCTTCAACAGAAATAGAGGAAATGGCAGTTCTTTCTTCCTTGCCTATATTTATAGGGAATGTACTTGATATACTTTTTAGGATTTTATATTGAGAACAAGATTACAACACCCAATAATGCACTTGATATGCTATATCTATCAATGGGTGAAGGGGCTCACTCTCCACTCTTTCCTTCCGATTCTTTTGACTCCACTTATATAGGATTTTTTCATTGAATTTTGATAAATGCCTCATGAAGGGCTTCCTTACCACCTTTTATAGAGTTCTTGTATTGAGTGTTTGTGTTTGAATTGCTTTTTAGATGTAATGCCCAGGTTGTGGCTCATGAAAGATCTTTTTCATTCTTTGATATCTTCTGATGATGGATTTACTTTGTTGTTGTTTGCAACATCCCTGTTAACTATAATTTGTAAAGTCTGAAAATTTGGTCTTTTTGATCTTTTTTTTCTTTCTTCTTGCAGGCCATGCTACTATGATGATTGCAGCATGTGATCCTTGATGTTTTCTCCTTTCATTTCTTGAATTTTTCTTTGTGATTAATTTGATGTTCTTTATCCAATATAGAAGCTATTTTGCAAGGATGCTTGGTGACTATGGTGAGGCAAGTTGGTTGGTTGAAAGTTCTTTCTTATTTCAGCTAAAGAAGGACCTCCTTGTGGCCTATGTTGGTAGGTGGCTCTTTTTTATATGCTTCTTATACTAGGGATCTTGTTTTGTGTAGGCTTTGGAGACTTCACCATTGTTGTAGGAAATCCTGCTCTAAATTAAGACTTCATCTTTTCTCCGGATGTTGAGTGTCTTCTATTTGTTTCTTTTTTCTCTTTTTTTCATGTATGATGGTCCTTTAGCTTTGCGTATTGGATGTACTACCTTTCCTTTATTTGTTGTTACTGTATTTGTTTTTTCTTGGGTTAATCTTTACCTTTGTTTTCCTATATATTGAAGGTGACAATTATTTGTAAGGGAATCCACCCAAAGTCCTTTAGTTTATTGTAGCTGACATGAAGCTTGTATCCATTGTATTTTTTTATCTACTTGTGAAATAGATGCTTTCTTGATGATTATCTTACAAACTACTACTAAGATGCATTATCTCTAGTTTCATAAAAATTATTATATTAATTATCATTAAATTATATAGAAAATGCTAAGACATTTAATGAATGTGCATCTCACTTTAAACTAATAAAGGTTCGCAAACGACTTGTATTACAACAATGCATGAGGATGGTAATGAAAAATTTTGTCACCAATCCCTTGCTAACCAAGTTAGCAATTTATCAGCAATGGCTTAGCAATAAGATCTTCCCTTTGTCTGTATTTTTTGTTAAATTGCAATGAAATTATCTATTGTTCCCTTGTGAAACCATCATAAAGTCCTTGCTATACTCTTACTATGATAGGTGACTTTTCATTGCTAAACAACAACGAAAATTTTCATTTCCAATGCTAACTAACAAGAGAAGGTCCCTATCCAATCATGTTTACATCATTGCGATCTTCCCACTTTATGTTGCACACAAGAGTACAATAGCAACCATTTAGTGCCCTTGTCACTGTTTCTTGACCTATACCAAAATTTCTAGATGAAAATAGCATAGATATAATCCAATTTACATCTAAATATGGAGAATCAATCAATTAGTTTAACCTTCATTAGATATAATACAATTTACAATAATGATACAACAAGCAATCTAACATGTCATCAATTTATAATATCAAAAAAATAATTCAATTTACATAATCATTAAGGTAATCGATTAAGGATCAATACAAATAACTAAACTGTCAATTTATACTATCAACATTGAGCTTAAAAGGTAAGTCATTTAATTTGCCAAGTCAATACTATCATATGCACCAAAATTTGATATGCTTGAAGTAATACTTCCTTTCTCTTCCTTTCCCAAACCAAATGTTTTCGTGACAATATATCACATAATGAAAGACAATATATTGTCCAATTTGTAAAACATGTGTGGTCCTATGTTTTATAATGCAACTATAGCAAGAATCTTTTTTGCATTTGTTGAAACCTAAAGAATAAAAGTAAGAAAGGGAAATACAACCTCATTAAAATGAAAAATTATATTATAATCCTAATTGTAATTAATCTTAAATGAATAATCCATATAAATATCAAGGGAGGCAAAAGCAAGATACCTTTTTTTCAACAACAGAGAAAACACAAACAAATAGAAGAAAAAGAAAACTCTATAGAGTTAAATACAAGTAAAGACTGAGATCTATACAGTTGAAAGCAATGATTATTTATAAAGTACAATATTTTTGCAAATAAAATGACAAAGCCTAACAATCACCATCAAACAACAAAACTAAAAGTCGTCCAAGTTTAAAATCGAAACAACTTATTTTGAAATGACGTTATTGGTTTAAATGTCCTTTTTCTTTTTTGAGAGAGAATATATGCTCTGCCTTGAAGCGATACAATGCTAACTAGATTACTATAGTATAAAATATATAGGATATCGAGGGATGGTCTTGTTAATACATGTGGTTCAACCATCACTAAAATTGAGACCGAAGAACATTATACAATTCATGTTTCACAAGAAATAGTTCTAAAACCCAAAATGTTTGTGAAGGCTCTTCTCAGAACTATAAATACGGATATTGTATAGTTAAAGATGAGAAATAAAGTATAATTAATATCTCATAAAACTTTAGTATTGTGACTATAGTGAAATTAATATACACAAATTGAACTATATTTGCCATAAATAAAAGAAGTCCCATGAGTATGGGATGAAAAAAATTAGGACGTCATCATTTTCATATTCAATAATAAGGGAGGAAATAAACATCATGAGATTAGTATTACATCAACAACATCAAGGTATCACTAATTACATTTATTGCAATAATATCAATTCCAATGAGTACTTTCATAGATGAAGGCAATATTGATTAGAAATCTTCGAATAGCAAAGCTATAAAATACCTACAAAGGATATGACTTCACTTCCCTCTAATACATAATCTTATAAAATAATTTAAAAAGAAAAGTTATTTTCACATGAACTATAATATTAGCAAAAGGATAAATAGTTTTATGCCTAGCTAAAGTACATAAATAGAAGGATGATATCAATTAGATATAGGTCATTGAAAACAAGTAAACTAAATTGAAGCTTCAAGATTGAAAACTAAACTTGGCTAGATTTCTATAGTAGAAGACAACATAAAGAGCTTCAAGGTAGTGATACATACATTTTATAGAATAAACCACTATGAGTTATGCAATCAAATGATCAACTCAACTACTATTCTATCAAAAGAAAAAAGTTGTCTTTAGTTCTAAACTATTGTTTCTATATGATATACTATAGGTAGTAACTCTCAATTCTTATATTTATCCATTAATATACGCATACCACGTAATTTCTTTGATTTGCTTTAAAAAAGCAATAGCAAGTCCAAATATAAATTAGCTAGCCTCACTACCTATACAAGTCAAGCCAAGAATTGAGAGTTACTACTATTGATCCATCATATGACAAAAACCAACAAAATAACTACTTAACTATTCACACATTAATGGATAAAATAACATATTGGCCTAGATATACAAATTAGCAAAGGCTCACATAAAGTCACCACTAGATCAGATGCATATTGAATAAAAGAAGACTTTAATATTAATTAAATCCATTAATCAGCCATCAAACTCCTCCAAGTCCCTTATTTCACTTTCACACTTCAATTATATGAGCAAAAAGCAACTATGCAGATAGAAAAAGTCTACGAAAAGAAATGCACATTCTATAATACCTCCTTTCAACACTTAGCATACTTTTAACATATATAAATTTTTTACAAAAAAAAAACAAACTCAATGGAGAGTGATTCTTGGAGAGTGTTCAACAAGAAATACCAACAAATCATTGAGCACTAAAGCTTTTACTACATGACCTATGTTTTTTAAATATTTTCTAGATGAAGATAGCTGAGACAAAATTGAGCTTGTAATAGACTCAATAGAACTTTATCTTAAACAAATGAATCTAATAGGAATCAATAACCACTAAACATCAAATTAATGCAGCACTCTAACACAATACTATTGTAAACTAAATATGGTGCAAATGAGTTGAACTAGGTGTAGACAAATAAAAAAAGATTTTAGAATCTCGAGTCTAAACATCAAACAACTATGTAACAGTTGAACTAATATGAGGTAAAAGACTAATAGATACAAACAACTGAATTAACCAACTGAGAAAGTAATAGAATGTCGAAATTATCATAGAAAAGACACACCATGTAAAATATATAAAGAGGGATAGAGATATCCACAAAGAGAAATATAAAAGGATATGCAAATATAAATTTAGAGAGATTTATAAAGAGATCTAGATAGAGAGATCCATATAGAGATCTAAGCCTAGACATACAGAAAGCTCTAGAGAGAGATACATATATGTATTTAGAGAGATATTTATAGAGAATGAGAGAGGTATATAGAGAGATACACCCACTCACCATGCTTAACTGGGTTAAATCCCTGACTCTAGCAACTCCAATGACTGACCCTAAGATAGTGTGAGCACGAGCTACCAAAGTGCAGAAAATGATGAAAATTTAAAGATGGAGAGCGCAGAGGTTTTCCTATGATTTAGGATAGAGGGAAATAGGGAATATTAAGGTTTTCATCATTTTAACCTTAGAAATGGAATAGTGAGGGTTTTTTTTCTTGCAAACGAGAGCAATGAGAATTTTGTCACCCTTCTCCAGCCTTCGTCAACTTAGCAAGGAAAACTTTTCCCTCACTATTCTTCTGAAATAAGCAACATACTACAAGGGATGCTTTTCCTTGCAAAATTCCTTTGTTATTCGGTTGATTTCTCATTATGTTGCTCTCCATTGATGTTCTCCTTCTATCAATTAAGAAACTTGAGCATGGATGGTTTACCTTTGTTGAGGGCTACCTCTTGTAATTGTATACTCATAGATACAAGACGGGTTCTTCACCTTCCCTCTTGTGGTTGTGAGAAATGAACGAGAAGGTGTTATCTTTGGTCGATCTAGGCCTCACATTATCCTTCAACCGATTAAATGCACTATTAAAATCTTGTAACTATTATGAAAACTCTCCAAGCAACGAATCAACGTGTCAAAGACTAGCATTTTCTTTCCAAAAAACACCCATACTTAAGCAAAAGCATATAAAGTTTTTATGAGTACCATCATGGAGACATATTTAGGTGTTATTTATCCTATTTGGCTGGCAATGAATCAAAGATTTTCATTTTCTTTCAGAACCGCAACAATGCATTTAAACCATGGCATTTGCTCAGGTCTAACTCAAAACATTAGTTTGTTGGTAGGGTCTCTAACGTCCACTCATAGGTGGTGAGTTCAATTCTTAAGGGGTTGCATGTGTGTTTGTTAGGCCTCACCCTCTTGTTGCAATGAATGACGATACACTAAGGGTGTTAACTCACTTGTCATGATGCTCTGCCTTACAAATGTAGGTTATGAGTTTGATTCCTAGTTCATGCATACCAAACTTATGCTTCTTGGTGTAACAAGAAAAATGCCATCAATAAGGATTACACTCACGGTCTTAGCCCACTTGGTAGGGCTCTCGACTCCGAAAGTTACAGGTGTGAGTTTGATCCCTGGGCCATATATATCCAGCTTTAACCTCCTAGCTCTGAAAAAATTAATGCATAATGAAGATCACCAATGCTTGTTTCCATTCCGCAACTTCTCGAGTTTGAATCTTGTGGATGGAGCAAATTGGGTGAGCTTTGCCCTATAGTGGACTAACCCTTCTCATCCGGGATTATTTGAGGTTCTTTCAACTTAAGGATGCCGGTTATGTTCATAGAAAAAGAAAACCATGTGTCAGGTTTCATGTCCGCGTCTACCAACATGATTTGAAATGATGAAAAATCATTAGCAATTGAAGGTCCAATGTCAGGTTAGTACAGTTCGCTCAACCACAACTAATAATTAATCATGATTAAAACAACAACTAAGTCTTTTCTCATACTAGATAGGATGAGCTACATTGATTCTTTGTTTTCACGGGACCCTATCGTGTGCCATGGTAGTAGCTAACTCAATATAAACTAGATCATTCTTTATTGTTTCTTTGGTCATTCTCTTACTCTTTTAACATTTTTCATAAATAAAAGTTTCACCATCACGTCCTCTCATTTACCATTTGTCCATCCGACAGTTCTAACTTCCAAGTATGCTTGTTTGTTCATCAAAATCCGACTAAAGAAAGGTTTAGATACACCCACGTGGTGAAATGGGATTCCATCATTGGTGGTCAACATGAGTTCATTTATGTCCAACCTTTTAAGGTCCCAACGGTGGTAATCTTCCTCCATTTCTACCCTTTTTTCGGTCATTAGCTTTTTGTCTTCCTTCTCTGTGATCTTAGCAACATTATGGCTAGGGATAGTGTAAACACCCAAAAAAATTTGAAAATGAGGGGCACTTCAAGTCCCACCCAAAAAATTCAAACTTTTAAAAATTCTAAAATGACCATTTTGCCCTCGAGACTGTATTGGCAAACTTTTACAGTTTCAATCATGATTTCTTCAAGAAAGGGGTTGTAGAAGTCAAAATAAGGCATTTTGTACTCAAAATGAGTCTACCTGCAAAATATTTACAAAATAACTATTTTACCCCTATAAAAATAAAATTTTTAAAAAGGCAAAAAACATAACAAATAGGTATAAAACATCAAGAAGGAAGGAGTTGGACTTCAGAAACTCAGAAGACTCAAGTTCGGCAATGGCTCGAGCTTAAGTGAAAAGCGTAAAGTAAAAAGTCCAAAATACCCCTCATTAAGGAAGATCCTATACAAAGCAACCCTACACCCATTAGAAGGGTAAAGCGGTCCAAAAAGGTTAAAGAGATCAACCCACGAAGCACACAAAGGTAAAAGCGTCATTACCAGCCATCATGCGTGCCACCACCGTTGGATTCCACACGCTACTATTGGCCACTAAGTGCACCACCGCCGGACACCACACGCCACAGCACGCAACGCCCACATGTTGACGCATTGGCGCCCACATGCTAGCATGTGCACGCGGTGCCCAACTCTCACGCACCGATGCATGTGGTAAGGGTTTCCAAATGTCTTTAAGCCTATCCAACCTTCTTTTTATGTATCACACGTGTTGTCTAGGTGCTCCTTTCACACCTAGATATCCCCTAGTAGTTGTGTAGTAGGATTGGTCCCTTGATGGATTGGATTTATATCTAAATCGGGTCCAATAATTCAAGAAAGATTCAATTTAGTTTGATGCATATAAATAAGGGACCTTGGCCAGCAAAAAAATGAGATTCCATCCCCAAGGAAGACATGAGGGAACTTATTTCTAGTATAAAGAGGAGTTCATCCAAGGAAGAGAGAAAAATGGAGAGTTCGAGAGAGAAGACTTCAAGCCACCCCTTAACCTCTTTACTTGTTTTGTTTTTATTGTAAGCTTGGAGTTCTTACCTTCAACTATTATATTTTAAGATAAGCATCTATTTTCGTGAAATATCATTAAAAAAAGAGGGTTATTCAGTTCAAAGACATGAAGGAAAGAGCTATAAGTGAGAGGAATCAACTAACTACACAATTTTTTGTTTCTTCTACCATAATATACGATATATCTTATACATTCTCATCCTTTTTATACTTATATGTTATATCATCTCTTCTCTCATTTCTTTGGTAGATTGATTTCCTCTAACTCAACTCAAGAAGCCATAAGAGAAACATAGTAACAATAATTACATTCGATGACATGAATATATAATAACTCCAATGATAGACTAATTAGCATAAGTTTATGTTGAAGAGGGTATTAAGCTATGATCGCATATATTTCTCAAGCGAGCAATCATCTTATAGAGAGATGTCTCGGGGATCCATATGTAGATGAGTTTCTCCTCGAACTAACATAAGTCATCAACAAAAATTTCTGAGTGATCATTAAATCATTAAACTTCAAACCAGATATATCATTACTTTATATAAGGAAATTTTTACAGATTTTAGCATATTGCACAGACCATGTGTGATCTTCGAATTTTTCATACATTATTGTTAAATTTTGTACATGAGTGACATATACCAATATTTGGTAAAATTTACACAAATTTTTTCGTATATAAGGTTCATTAAAAAATCATAAAAGATCATACCTAACTTGAAACCGAACCTTTATGTGACAAAAATAATGTGATATGTGTTCGGTAAAACTCTTAGAACTCGTTATGTAAGTGTCTAAATCCCTTGGTTTCATTTGAAAGCTTACTTTCATAGCTTTTCAAATTAATAAATTTAATAAAAATAGAAAACTTGATGTTACAAATACAAATATTTTACTGGGACCCTAAATCTTAGATATTGGCCGTGTTCAAAATCAAGAATAACATTCACTTAAAGGAATTTTCTTATATTTTTATTTAATCATGAAAGAACCAAAAATATTAATAAATTTTTATTAATATAACCTTTCATCTCGGACTTACTAAAGTATTTACTAAATTAAAAATTTTAAGACTTTTAGACCTCGATAAGGACTTATAAGAATATAAACTTTTGTGTAATATTGTTTCGAGAAAATTCCTAACCTTTGCTAGGTAAAAAAAGACCTGCATCTACAAGAACCGAGCACCGATTCAAGAACCGAGGAATCGAGCACGAATTCAAGAACCGAGCAGCGATTCAATAAGACCGATGTCAACAACTTTCCCCACAAATAGCCGAGTAGTGAGATAACCACGCTCGAGCGCGTAAGCGTCAACGAGACCGAAAAAATTTGTTTATTAGGGGTTTGATGGATCTCTCTCGACTGATCCATTGATATCGTTTTGTGCCTTCGTTTTCGATGAGGAACAAGAGGGGAATTTACGGAAAAGGATTCTCTCTCACTCTTGACAGAGTTGTCTTTCGTTTATTCGGTGACGACGAAGAGGAAAAGAGGCCAATCGTGCGGAGGGAAGGAAATGAAGGAATACATGTGCGTGGATTTGTTCGAGCCGCGGGCGCTCATGGAAGCCGAATCATCATCGTCGGCACTGAATTTCTCCTTCGCGTTCAACGATCCGAATTTCTCAGATCGTGCGTTGATGATTGAGATCGTTGGGTGTGCGCCGGAGAGCAGAGAGGACAAGGTCGGGTACCTGAGCATCGTGGACTGGGCGAGGCATAGGAAGCGGAGGAGGGAGGATATTAAGCGCGGGATAGGTATTCTCTGCGTTCAATTGACCCACCGAGAGGGATTAATTTTCCTGTTTTTTGTTAATTTTCCTTTTTTTGTGGACCTCTATTTTATTCGATTAGCTTTTCGGTTTATTGGGTACACTGCTGGCTCTGTTCTCTGTTTTTTCATTTCCCATTCATTTTCGGTGATTGTGTTCAACTGTTTCCTCTTTATTCCGTGTTTCGATTTTATACCTCGACGAGGATGTCCAGAAATGATATCTGTGGAGATTGACGATGTAATGATCTTTGGTTTATTAGAAACTCTTGGGGAGAACCTTCTTAAGGGCATAGTGGGTGATGACATAGGGATTTTAAAACACCTCTGCTTCTGTATGGCGAGGCTTTTCTTAAGCATGCAGTGTGTTGTACGGAATTTTGAACATTTCTGTTTCTTGTGTATGTTGATGTGTTGTATGCTGTTCTTTTGATGTGTTCGTTATTTCTTTTACTTGATTGTGTGTTACTACATGTTCTTTTAATTGTAGAAGTGGCAATTCTTGGTAGTGAAGTGTTCCCCTTTACGAAAACGTTAATTTATTTGACTCAAAGGATTATCATCAGTTGTTTCCTCTTACTGTTCGGCAATGGTAAGTGTATTATAACCTTTGTTTGCATGCCATTTTTCGAGGTAGTGTTCTGTAATCTTAACTTTCCATTTGAGTCATTAATTCTAATGGGAATGATAGGATGATTCTTATCAGTTTCATGTGCGATCATTTTTGAATTGGTCCTTTTATGAGGTAAGAGAAATGTGACTGACCATGTGCCGCAAAGATTCATAGAAAAAAGAGCTCTTATGAGACTTTGACTAACTCAGAAGTTCTATTAACCTTGCCTCCATCGAGCAATTGGATTTCTTCTAGCTCTGTCTGCATATAATGGAATGAGAAACTTGTTACAGTTCGGTAGCACAATGTGTTTCTCTAGCACTTGTGCGGTGACAAACTCACCCAGTATAATGAAAATCTGGTTTTGCACATGCCATGTAGGATCTTGTCAATTCAGGTCATTGTTTGGATGTTTGTGTGGTCAAATCATCCCAATCTGGTCTGAGTCTTGAAAGTTATCTATGTAAGCTAGGTGATTAGGTTGCAGTGACTGATGTAATGGTCACTATTCTTGTATGTGAAATTTTATTTTATAAATGAGGTTAGGTTTCCAATTCTTGAGTGTCTAACAGTTTTAGTCTCTAGATGTAATTTCTTTTTCATACATTTCTTCATTCCTTTCTTCGTGTGCGAAATGTTGATCATGTAATGGTTTGAGCATGATGTTAGATTTTTATTTGTTCATCTGCAGATTTAACCCTCCATCATGAGGAGTCAGATTTAGTTAATGAACCAGATATTGAAGATGGCGAGGCATTTGAAAATGAAGACGAGGAGGCTGTAGCAATGATTGAAGAATCTCCTTCTGGAGGTACTGTGACTACTCTGAAAATTTGTGAGATGGACATGGCACTTTGTGTTGGTTAGATAAAGGAAACCATTATTTTGTTCTCTTCTTCTATCATATTTTACTTCTCATATTTGTCTTGATCAATATGGCTACCTAAGTCACACAGACACTTCTAAGGGGTGGAGTGTCGACCTCAACATGGGTGACACCGACATCGTGTCGGTGCGGCATGGCAAAAAGAAAATGCAAAAAAAAAAATTGTAACTCACGGTTCTGTTGTCTATGGTGTATTTATCCTACAGAACCCGATCAAAGAGGGAGTAATCCATGAAGATGATGAAACCGAAGACTCTTAGTCGACTCGTGACCTTATCTCCCATGATGACCACCTGAGTTACGTCACCATAGTTTCCAAAATGCTCCTTCAGCTTGTCTTCCATCATCTCCCATGAAGCTCCGCCAATGAACATAGAAAAATATCTCAACGCGGACCTTCTTCACTTCCTTTTGTGTGAATATTTCACGCTTCAAAATCTGGTATATCGATTTTGAAGTTCGGGTCTTTTTGGATAAATGGGTCCAGATAGTGAAGATTGATTTGTGTATTATGATGAAATTAGTAGTTGTTTACCATTTATGTGTTTTGCTTTAATATAAAGTTGTGTACTTGCTATTGTTATATACTTATGTTAATTGATGTCTCACTTGTTGTAGCTTGAATATTATATATGCCATAGCCATGTCGCCACACCCAAAATTTTTGAAATTTGCCGTATCCCGCACCCGCACCCACACCCATGTGACATAGATGGCTACATTGGCCATCCTTGTTTCTCGATTTATCACCGAAAGTTTCAAGCCTGGGGTGCCTAAGCTACATGGCCTTTCAGCTTGGTACTTATCTTAGTAAGAAATGCCATGTCAAAAGCTTAAACAGTCAATAGGTAGCATTAAAGACTGTGAACTGGTAGATCTCCATATTTCTGTAATTGATGCTATGTCATAAAGCTTACCTGTTTCTATTCGGGAAAGTCCATTTGCCTTTGGAGTTCCAGTCTGAAGATTGCCAGAATCCAGATAATATATTTTTTAGCAGAAGACTTTCATTAGTTATGCGACCTCTGCTTGTTCTCTTTCATTTTTGCATCTCTAATCATGAAATAACAGTGTCCCATGATGTAATTATAAAATTGTTCCAATATGCTCAACCCTGGGTTCATCTTGTGGGCATTCCTTTATGTTTGCCGCAAATTTTCTCAATTTGGCATTAGCAATCAGGTCGTTTGCTGTATGAATGTTTTGAGACGAACCTAATAGAATTTTCAATTAATTGAACAGCAGCGTGATTGTTTATATAATCCTTTTCTAATAGATACTTCCTTTTATAATCTTATACTGAACAAGGGCATCTATATTCTTAGGTGATGAAGCTTTGCCTGGCAACAGTTTGTCCTGGAGCATGGGTTGTTCAACAGTTTTAAGAGTAAAACGAATGCATATTAGTTCTGCAATTTTGGCTGCCAAGAGTCCTTTTTTCTACAAAGTGAGTACTCTGGGTTTTTCAATCTTCTATTTTTATTCTTCAAAATGTAAATTAAGCTTGCATGATCTTGTTTGGTCCTTGAAGCTCTTCTTGAATGTCATGAAAGAATCTGAGCAGCGAGATGTAACAATACAGATCAATGCATCAGGTAACTTCCACAATCTTGTGAATGATTCCCATTTTGGTTGCTATTTTCTGTGTATTGTAACAATTGACCAAATTTTGGATAAGCACAAAGCAGTACATCTAAATATTTATCTCTTTATTTGGTTAGGTATCATATGCTTCCCTACTGTTAGAACGCACTCATCTAATTTCTGATGCAGTTCAAATAGTTGTTGAAATTTTATTTGTATTTGCTTACATTATTTTTAGAGTCTTGTCAGATGTCTGAGCTTAATGTGTCTAGGGAGATGCAATTTGTCAATAGGATCCGTTGGGCCAAAAATGAGCTGCATGGTGAGTGACTAGGATCCATTGATTCAGTTCCCTATTACAGTATTACTCTCTAAAACACATCGATATCCTGGATATGACCATATGTTGCCTGGCTTTCTTATGCACACATTGACACCAAAAGGGCTGATAATCGAATGTTGTGTTGAATACAATCTTGTTAGTCACTTGATTGCTTCTATTGTGAATTCAGTGTAAGTGGTCATCCAAGTTATGGTTCTGAATTCCCCTTTGGGAAGTCAGGCTTCATATGACATGAATTTCCATCTTCTTGGGTTATTCCATTGTATGGAGTGTATGTGCCTCATGGTTTTGTTTTCAGATACCATGAAAGGCTCTTTAAGAAGCGAATTATGTTTTTGTTTTGTGGTTTCGTTGGCATGGTAGAACATCGCATGCTGGCTAGTTGGTGCTTCCTTGCCTTGGTGACAACAGACTAATGTGTTTCTTTTTCCCTTCATCTTGAAAAATTATCAGAGGAAGATGCTGTGATGGAACTCCTCAACTACATGTACAGTGAGAAATTAACATCATCTCCTCCCTGCAATACTTGACATACTCATGGCTGCGGATAAGTTCGAGGTTGCTTCATGCATGCGCTATTGTAGCACGTTGCTGCGAAACCTCCCCATGACAACGGAGTCTGCGCTACTATATCTGGAACTTCCTTCAACTGTGCTAATTGCGGATGCAGTCCGGCCCTTGACTGATGCTGCCAAACAATTCCTTGCCAAGCGCCACAAAGACTTGTCTAAGTAAGTGGATTCTGTGATCCTATATCCTGATTGCCATTTTTTATATATTGATACGCAAGCGTTTGGCAGTTTAGTTCCATAGGCAACTACTTCGCAGGTTCCTGGTGTATTTTTTAGGCACGGTCGATTTATATGGTTCTACCATCGGGTCATTTTGGATATGCTCTATTTATATTCCATATTTTAGAGTTCATGAAATGGTGTTTAGCTATCTTTGAGCATTAATTATCGAACTGCTGCTTCTTAAAAATTGAATCGTATGGTTATATATCAAATAGAAATCCAAAACTAGCAAAAAAGTCATGTGAAACACATTTCTATATTTAGATCTTACATTTGGTGGCAACATTGCGGCAAATAAGAGACCAGCTTATGTTGCCGTGGTTTGAGGCCACCGCGTACCAGCTCATTTACACAAGAATGGCCTCTTATCTTTGTCAAACTTCGACAGATCGCAAGAAGAAATTTTGAAGTTGCCCTTGGCCGGAATTGAGGCAATTTTATCAAGTGGTGATCTTCAAGTGGCATCAGAGGATGCAGTCTTTGACTTCACCTTGAAGTGGGCTCGGCTGCAATATCAAGGGTTGAGGAGCGTCGGGAGATTTTAGGATCACGCCTGGGCCGCCTCATCCGTTTCCCCAATATGACCAGCCGAAAGCTGAAGTCCGTCCTGAGTTCAGTGATCTCGATCCAGAACTCGCCTCTAAGTAGTCCTTGATGCACTCTTCTTTAAGGCAGAGACTCCTCATCGCCAGCGGCTGCTAGCCTCAGAGGAGTTATCAAACAAGCGGTTCACCGAGCGGGCCTATAGGTATCGCCCGGTTAAGGTGGTTGAGTTCGATGTTCCTCGCCAGCAGTGTGTGATCTACCTAGACCTCAGGCGTGAAGAGTGTGATCTGCTTTTCCCTACTGGCCGGGTTTACTCCCAAGCATTTCACCTGGGTGGGCATGGTTTTTTCCTTTCAGCGCACTGAAACATGGACCAGCAGAGCTCGTTCCACTGCTTCGGCCTTTTCCTTGGCATGCAGGAGAAAGCTCTGTCAGTGTTGCCATCGACTATGAGTTTGCTGCTAGATCAAAACCTACTTGTGATTTCGGAACCAAGTACAGGGGAAACTATACATTCACTGGGGGTAAGGCCGTGGGCTATCGGAACCTGTTTGGGATCCCATGGAGATCGTTCTTGGCTGATGACAGTCCTTACTTCATCAATGGCACCCTACACCTTAGGGCAGAGCTCATCGTCAGGCAACAGCAGTAGGGTGTTTGTGTACAGAGTTGGCGATGTGCGACCACTAACAATGGTCTTGGCAGGGTTGGCTTTTGCCCGGTTGTAAAAGGCTAATCTGTTGTACAAATGTTGTTGCATGTGGTGACTGAGGCCTAGAATTATGGAATTAAGAACTCTCGTAGATTAAGACCACTAATCAAACACGGGTTTCAGTGTACAGTAAAAAATGAGGTTGTATAACTTCGTTTTTTACATGTTTACAAGAGGATGGGCTGCTTGAGAGTTTCGTAGGCCTAACCTCGTAATCAAGTACGGGAGGTCACCCGTTCTAATGCTAATAGTGTCTAAGCATGTTTAAGTTTGAACTTTTGATCAAACTCAGTGCTGAAAAGAGAATACATCTATACGCTCTTTATGCAGTGTGGGCAAGAACGGGTTATTTTCACCAAGGGTCTTCTTGCTCTGCTGTTAAAAGGTTGATTTCCATGCTATCAAAACTACTTACTCAAATGAATATGAACTTCTTAAATTATAAGATTGGTGAGCTTCAAAACATACTTGTAGCAGAACGGATCGCCTAGATTCTTGGATGTGTGACTAAGAGGAACAAGCTTTGGATTGTGAGTGAACGAAATTGAATTGAATTTCGGTCCAAGAATGGGTCTGGTCTGACTTAAGCTGGGATCAAGTTTATTTCATTTAAATGTTCGAAGTCTAGGTTTGGATGGGTTCAACTGGATCCTGATTTTCAGTCATGCGATGGAATTGGATCCTACATGGAATGGATTTAAGCTACGGATTGGGTTTGACTAAATGGATAGAGTTTGGGTTGATCGAACTCAATTTGATCCAATTTAAAATAGACTTAAATAAAGGAATCAAATTTTATCAAGAAAAGAGTTTGGGTTATGGACCTTGGAATGGGTTGGATTTGGTTCAAATGGATATTTTGGACTAAGAAAACGGATCAGGCTCAGACGAGAAGGGATCCAGTTCAGGGTCTTGTTGAATGGGCAAAATGAGATCTGTCTTAGTGGGATGGATCGTGTCCAATCATCCGAACCTGATCCAGTTTGGCCTATGGTGAAAGGGGCTAGGGCAGCTGTTTCACGATACCATCTCCCATGCAGCAAGACAGGTGTGAATCGGTCAGTTCGGTTATTGAAATAACCAAAAACCGATTTTCCTTTGAATCCAAACCCGAACAGAATTATTTTTGTTCGGTTCTGATATTCGGTTTACCCTCTATGACTAAACTCTCTCTCTCTCTCTCTCTCTCTCTCTCTCTCTCTATATATATATATATATATATATATATATATATATATACGTATGTGTATGTGTATGTGTATGTGTATGTATATGTATATATGTGCATATGCATGTATATGTTTAAAATATATATATATATATATATATATATATATATATATATATATATATATATATACTAGATACACATACACTTATTTATATGTACATATGTATATATATACAAATGTGCATATCAATATATATTATATATATAGGTATATGTATATATGTACATATATATATACTATATACACATACATATATGTACATGTATATGTGTATGTATATTATATATATATATATATATATATATATATATATATATATTATATACATAAATGTATATGAATATGTACATATATAAACATACATATCTATATGTATATGCATATGCATATATATATATATATATATATATATTATATACATAAATGTATATGAATATGTACATATATAAACATACATATCTATATGTATATGCATATGCATATATATATATATATATATATATATATATATAAACATATGTATACATACATATTCAGTTTTCAAACCTTGAAAGCCGAATCGAACTAAATAGCCGATATTTTTTAAAAGTCCAAACTGACACAAATTTCAGTATAACGGAACTGAAATAGAAATTTTGGTTTGGTTCGGTTATTTGATTATATATGAATAATGCTCACCCTTATGGACGATGACTATGAAACATGCAGCGGGCCAAATGGAGGGCTAGGCTGCAAGGTGGCGCAATAAAGATGATTACTGACATTGGCGTCGGCAGTGAATGTGAAGGGCCGAGGATTTTAGGAGGAGGAAAAAACGGGTGGAACCGGAACAGAAGAGGGGCGACAGGTGGGGTTCCAAGTAGTCGAGGTGACAATGGACGGCCATGGATGGTTAATGGTAGGAAGGAAAGGGGTTTTGCGGTTTGGCTGATGGAGGGTCGTTGGCAGGGGCTTTGAGCTATCAAATGAGTGGGAGGTGATAGAAGGAAGCCGACAATGGAGCATATGGTTTCGGTTTTGTGTGTGTGCCAAGGATTGGGCAGCAATGTTGCAACATGGTTTGAGTTTTCTGGTGGGACAGGTGATGTCCCCTATCAAAATATAATGATGAAAGGTATACATTCTAATACCAGCTAAAAGATAGAGAAAAGAAAGAAAAGAACAACTCTTACTAATAAAAAAACAAATGTAGATATTAAAAGAAGAACAAATTTGTAGGTAAATTCTTTTGATCAAGTCTCGTGTTAGTTTTAAAAAATCATAAAGATATCTTAAAAAAACAATCTCATTTTATATTGATAACTTCAAATAAGATCTAGCTCAACAAAACATTTTCATTCAAACATTCTATCTCAAAATATTAATAGAGGAAATAGACAATGTCAATTGTAGCGATCAAGATCTTAAATTTTAAAATACGAGAAATAACTACCTAGTGACCCATAAACAAGTAAATAGGTTAGAACATCCTAACTCCAAGTGGAGAATGGATCACTCCTCTAATGTAGTACATTCGCGAGGCTGATTACATAACATCAAAGTTTTTAAGAAAAATATACAATAAGAGCTTGCTCAAACCTGAGTATATAAAAGAATAAGAACTCGAAGAAAAAAAAGATAAAACTTTGTTTTGCATTTCTTTTTCTTTCATTTCTCAACTTTTGTTTTTTTATTTTTTTCTTTGGTCTCTTTTTCTTATAGCTTTTTATCTTTTCATTTTCTCATAATAAAACCTTTAGCACAAGAAAAATCTTAAGATACATCACTAAAGTAAAAAGATAAGAGGCAAACTTTAAAATTTATCACACCGAATATAAAACACAATACTTAACAAGGAATCAATAAGACACTAGCCAATCTACAAGATAAGATATTCCAAAGATGAATTATTTCAGTATCTCAAAAACCAAGATAATGTCACCAACATGGAGGAATTGATGATGCCCTAAGCTTTCCCAAGATTGAAAATCAAGTGAAGACAACTTGTTTAAAAATATTTAATTTGGAGCAATTGAAAATAAGGTAAGGTCAAAAAATTTAAACTAAATCAAAGGCACAAATGAAACAAAAAATATAAGCACATCAAGATACCAAAAATTGCAATCTAAGAGTATTACTCGTGACTATGAAAGCAATGACTCGAAAAAATCAAGTCATGGGTGTACAATACTAAGTGTATTGCGTAGATCCCTTCCTTCGGGTTATTTTTAAGAAATACTCTCTTATCATCCACACAAAATCAGCTATAAAATGCAAGTCAAGATTTACTATGTATCAAAGATAATATTTCCTTAAATACCGAATATTTATTGTGTCTAATAAGTCTCTACCATGAGCATTAGTGAGCCAATAAGAATTGCAAAGGATAACCCTTTTTGCACATAAATTCCCTCTCAATTGGGATGGCACTTACCTAGGAGATGAGGATCTATATAAACAACAACAACAACAACAACTAAGCCTTTTCCCATACTAGACGGGGTCGGCTAGATGAGGATCTATATGATTAATCAAATTAAGAATAAGATCAACTCAATATTTTCATGTATGAATGTGCTTGCCATAGTGCCTAATGACTTGACATTTATATGATTATGTATGCTCAGCAACAAGAAGTCACCTCTCATAAAAAAATATCTAACTCAACCACCTGGCCCGACATCAAATAGTATCTCAAGAAATGCAATCATGCAAAGTGAAGGCAACTAAACCTATATGGTAGTATGATATTTGTATCATACATTAACTCAAAATGTGTGGTATTAGTAGGAGTCATGCTGGAGTTCTATATAATCAAAGTGCAAGGAGTTTCTCATACCTAGTTTGACCCTCATTAATGGTTTTTCTATAATATCAATAAAGATTTTATTGGTTCCCTATGTATAACCAAATCTTTGGAATAGTAAGATGAGAAAAAATATAAGGTAATACCAAGGGAATGACATAACCTGTTGACACGTTCATTCTTTAAATGTGTCCCATTATTACAAACAATGTCATAAGAACAACAAAGTGATGTACTATGCTATTCCTAATGAATGAAATTACATGTTGACTTAGAACTCTAGATAAAGACACATCATTGACCCATCTTGTAAAATATTTTGTGGCAGATAAGATGAACTTATGACCATTAGACATTGGTGGAAATATGAGATGAATACCATCAAATGCCTATATGAAAAAAGGCCAACAGTTAACTAGTGAGTGCTACTCTAATGCAGGTGCAAGAATGACATGACCATGAATTTCATAATGGTGATAATACATAACATATAGGTGACAATTATGACTCAAAGTAGACCAGTACTAACCTACTCTAAGAATCTTCTTTTATCGTTATTTGGGTACCAACATGCTATCACAATCTCCCTTGTGATACTCTCTTAAAATAACCTCAGCCTCAACTCGGTAGACACTAGAGCAACCCTTCTTATAAAGAATGGTCCCAAGAAGGTAGTATGTGTGGACAATTTACTAATGGCTTTTTGATTCCTATAAATAATGTGTTGAGGAAACTCTCCTCTCAAGAAAGATCTTGATGCCATAAAGCCAAGGTAAAGCATCAACGACAAGCTCAAGACTAGACTTGGTGGATGAAGGATCGTAAGCATTCTAGGAGAGCTTTTGAACCTCGATAGGTTTAGTGCTTAGGCTCAACATTAACACAAAGGATGAAGCTAAGGAGGAAAAATTGTCAACAAATGAGTTGTCCTCACGTCCTATATGAGTGAAGGAGAAATAGTCAAACTATTAGACTACAATATGTGTGATATGATAATAGAAGGCTAGATAGACATGTTTTACTTGCGAGGCTCTAGTAACTTGGTTTATGACAAAGAGGAAATTATTGAGCGTTGGGACTCAGTCCTCATGTAATATGACAATCTAAGAATTTCTAAGAATGGTAATAAAGATCATACTCCATGAGTAATTGTCATTCACTCAGCCTACTTGTGAGGATATGCTTCTTGAAAAGATGCCTAATAGGGATTAAGCTAGAGATGACTTGAACTTCACAGGATAGCATGTAGTGGTGTAACTTATGAGTTATCCACATTAATGCTAAACATATCTTCTTCAATCAATTATATGTTTGCTCATACCTAATTGTAATTAATATAGTACATGACAAACTCAATTTTCTCATCATGCTCACATTGTGCAAGGAGAACTCCTAAAAATAACTCGTGAATAAACAAGTATAGGAGTAGGGAACATCCTGTGATAGGAGTTGAATGATAGAACTCAATAGGTACTTTTTTAGTTGGCGAAATGATTTCTGACATTCATCATCTCTCTTAAAGTGAATGTTCTTACAAAATAACTAGTTGAACGATTTATATTTCATGGGTGTGAGAGATATCTTTGCATAACTTGTAATTGGCCTTGGAGACATCTAAAGATGGATACGTTGGAGGGTGACAACATGTTGATGATAGCTCAAACCTTACAATGGTCGACTCTATGCTCCTTTGACTAACTATAAATCCTTAAAAATTTACCTTACTCAACATTGAATACATACTTATGGGGTTCAACTTTAGGTTGTATTGACATAGGTGGTCAAACATTTAGGACAATAACTTTAGTTTGAGGTTCTTTATTGAGATGTGAATGTGGTTTTGTATTGTCATTATGATGCAAGTTATATCTACAGTGGTTATTCATGAAAGAGAACATTTCATGACCCATTGTACTATCAACTACGGATGTTCATGGGTGAGGTCCCTTGTTCCACACGAGGGAACACCATGAATAGGACATATTCAAAATTCAAGGGGTGAAAGTAGGCATTGGGAGAAGCTGGAAAATATTTGATAGGGTTGGTAGGGATAGAATAACAAGTCCCTGTTCCATGAACTTGTCCCCAAATCCTCTAAATTCTTGTCATATTACTCCTAAATAAAAGTAGGAAGAAGATAGCATAGTTATAGTTATAAAAAGGAATAATGCACTTCATAAAAGTGTTATACATTGTTCTTGTATATTGTACTTGATGTAGTATATTACACATTTACAAAGGTATATCCATTATAGTTGATTGTGCTTGAACATATTGTATGGTCTCGCCACTTTAATATGGTACAATTATAAGGTATCATATCTTTTGTAGGGTTCAAACCTAATCGTAGTTCATTAAGCTAGAAAATATTTTTTACAAGGATGGGGGTGTGGATAGGGGATGGATCCCTAACGAGAGACAAGGATGGGGATCATGATCTCCGACCCACCCATGCATATCCCTACTATCAAAGATTAAATCAACATTAACAAAAAAAAGTCATCATTTGGAGTAACTTTGTTTAGGTTCCTAAAGTCAATGCATACTTTAACCTTTTTTTGGACTTTTATACTATTATGGTGTTAGATGACTAACCGGCTATCATCCTAATAAATCTAGCCATAAGCATTTCTTCTAGATTATGCTTTACTAACTGGCTATCATCCTATTGTATGGTCTCGCCACTTTAATATGGTACAATTATAAGGTATCATATCTTCTGTAGGGTTCAAACCTAATCGTAGTTCATTAACCTAGAAAATATTTTTTACAAGGATGGGGGTGTGGATTGGGGATGGATCCCTAACGAGAGACACGGATGGGGATCATGATCTCCGACCCACCCATGCATATCCCTACTATCAAAGATTAAATCAACATTAACAAAAAAAAGTCATCATTTGGAGTAACTTTGTTTAGGTTCCTAAAGTCAATGTATACTTTAACCTTTTTTTAGACTTTTATACTATTATGGTGTTAGATGACTAACCGGCTATCATCCTAATAAATCTAGCCATAAGCATTTCTTCTAGATTATGCTTGACTTGGAGTTCAACATCAAGGTCGTTCTTTTTAAGTTTCGACCTAACTAGTTTTATAGTATGGTATAGGATGAGATGATGTTCAATGACCTTCGGATCTAACTTTAGCATGTTTGAACATGTTAATGCAAACAAGTCATTGTTTCTCTATAGGAACTCGGTGAATTCTCTCTTGGCTTTAGTTAGGCAAAAACTTATCTTGATCATTTTAGGGTTGAACTTTAACTCAAGGTTGACTTCAGTGACATCCCATCCTATCATATTATATGATTTTTCTTAACATTCTAAGGTTTTATCAAATTTGGGGAGTCCAATGATATCATCATCATCTTCTCCAAACTTATTCGGTGTCTCATCAACATCGAAGCTCTCTCCCACTGTGTAGTTGTGGATAATAAGTGAAGGTTAGAAACTGATGTTTGGGTTTAAAAAGGTTGTATGCGATATAGTGAAGTGGTATTAATATACTTTGATAGTGACTTGACATGAATAAGAGTAGATGATGATGTGATGGACACGCATGTGGATGCATGTTAAGGCATAAAAGGACATATGGCTTAAAGAGTAAAGGAAACTTATTACGGTTTGTTTTTATTCTTTTATTCTTTTCAGATTTTCTAATTTTTAAAATTTTTGGAATGAGTATATAGATGTCCAAGTAGAGTGAGAGGACACACCTAGTGGCACCTCGATAATGGGTTAAGTAAACGTGTATACAAAGATTATATACACGTACACGTGAATGTGTACACAAATATTATCTAGAAACAGACACATACGAGAGAATGTTGTGTGTGCACGAGTCTGTTTCTATGTGTGTGTAAAACATGCAATTATGCTCTACACTATGTGCAATGTGTTGAAATACTGATTAAGATAGCTTACTAAATGGGTGGTTGGTTGATGGACGACGATGGTGGTTGGGAAATCTTGAGAGATAGATTCTATATTTCTTGAATCTGAATTAGTCCTATTTGAGTTAAAATTTCAAGATTTTAAAAGTTTATGATTCATCTAATGTATTTTCGGATGTAACCACTTGACTGGTATGATATTGAGAAATTTTTGAATGTTTACTGGATTCTATCAGAACTAACTTCTATTTAAGATCCACCAAAATTGTATATTTTACGGATTATTTGTAAAACAAAGAACTTTGGTAGATTTTAAACAGAAGTTGATCAGTTCTGTATAGAGTTTGCTGTATGGTTTAGCAAACCATACCTGCCTCCATAGCTGGACCTTGCTGTTTGCCGGAAATGATCAATGGGCTACGATGAGGATTAAATCCCGGTGTTGATGGTGGGGCTGGTAAACAAAGCAAACGTAGAGAAGATGCCTTTTCATGGCTCATTAGTTAATTAAAAGAGAATTGATACGCCTCCACCTTTTTTCACTATGCATACATTTTTATATTGTAATTCCAAAATTGCTCCGGTTGAAATTTAAAAATTATCACCATACCACTCGATCTCTGAAAACTCTCGCTCTCTCTCCAGGTTCTCACCTCACTTTCGATTTATGATATTGAATCATCCAACCGTCTCATAGTGATTGACCTCAAATATCCACCAGTTCAAATCTAAATCAAAAGAAAGAAAGAAAAAGAAAATGACCGATTTGAAGAGGGTTTAAGTGATTTTTAAAAGTATGTTAGTGATTTGGTGTATTTATTATTATTATTTAATTAACACATTGATTTGGTTTCTGGCCGAAATCAAAACGAAAAAAATCTAATTTTCGTCTCTGGACGCATGAGCCACGTATCTCTATTGGTAGGAGTTAAGCCACGGGTCTTCTACTTGAGAGATGCGACTTTTCTTGTTTCACACGATGTTCAAAAAAATATATTCATGTTTCTTGCTTCTTTTTCTTTTGTTTTTTATTCTTATTGTTCTTCTTAGTTTCGTTCTTCTTGTTTTTCTTCTTAGTTTCATAAAAATGAAAGTATTGTTTTTATTCTTATTTTATTCTTCCTTTTTCTTCGATGATATTTGTAAGACTATGTTGTTCAGTTGCGAAGAAGCCAACTATGGTTAAAAACGAAAGAAATATCGGTCAACAGAGTAAAGAGACCCGATTTGAGAGAAAAAGAGAGATCCTTATTGGAATTGGGTAGGGAAAGAGAGAGACTCTCTGGAATTGGATGGGAGAGGAAAGAGATCAAACCCTATTTCTTTGTTTCATGAAAATAAATCATTTCAAAATAAAAGATAAAGTCTGTCTCTTTATATATATAGAGAGAGAGTCTAACAAAAGAGATAACCATTGACATTAAAAAAACAAAAGTTACGCGTGCTTTTTACATGTTATGTGGGTATACCATATAACATTGTATAATGTAATGCAATAATATAGTATGAAACACACCATATGCAACGTTGGCCGTTAGAGAGAAACCTCAAAGGAGGGATGTCAATGGGTGAAACCGAACCCAACCCAATCAAATTTGGCTTGGTCCCAACAATTGATCGGGTGAGTGCTTCACGGTTGGATTATCAAATGCATTTGGATTTGGTTTCATAGGAAAAAACGAATACTAATCCAAATTTGATTGTTAATCTGATCTTTCTTTGGTAACCAAACCCAACCAATCTGGCTCAGGTAATCTGAAGTCCGAACCCAAACCCATACCATTGACATGTATTGGTCACTACGAGTTTGTAAAGGGCTTTGGAGGAAGAAATCTTTGCTCTTGTTTAATTCACGTTATTAATGCCAATTAGAGACCTTCCATTAGGTGGCTCCACGATCGATCCTCGCTGGCACCACTCAGATATTCTTCCAATTCACCTGCCAACTCAGTACAGCATCCTAAAGTCTACTAATTTCCATGATCAATTCAAGCATCATATGGCCTCCGTGACATTGCCTTCTTCTATGAGTTTCACGCCGGGATCTCAAGATCATGATCATGGTTTGGTTCTGGCCTCTACCTTCAATTTCAATTTCAGTTAGGTACTTATTTTCATGATATATTTCACGTTCTTGTATGATCCCATTTTTGCATGGATCTCTTTTCTATCATATTATGTACTTGTTCTTTTGTTTTCACTCTTGGCTTTGGAGAAAGCATGAATGCTTCATCTATGGACACCATGTTAGTGGAGAATGCATTCAAGGCTCTTGTTCAATGTCGCACCAGCATCACCTGTGAGGTTCCATTGCCGGAGAACTTTTCCGGGATCCAAGCTTGTGCAGTCCAGTTACGAACAAAGAGTTTTTAGAGCAGGGGTTCTGTGATTGGTGATATTCACATCCCCCCTGGGGTGATAACAATTCCACATGTTAGGAGACAGGCTTTGGTTTACCAAAATCTTGCCAATAGGTCTTCTTTGCATTACATTGTGCCTGGCTATACCTTCGTTGCACCAGTTATAGGATTTTTAGTATATGATGCAACCAATCTAAGTGCTTCAAACCTAACCCAGCTAGCCATCAAGGTGACCATGTACGCTATCTTTGTAAACTTCTCGAGTTTCACCTCTTGGCACAGTCTGCATTTGACAGTGAAATGTGTTTGGTTCAACATACGGGACTCAGTTCATCTAAGCAACATGGTCAACTCCAACATTTGTTCATCGAAGGGCCAAGGCCACTTCTCTCTTGTCACACGATTGGTCCTGCCGAGCCCGAGCCCACCGAGTGTGCCTCAATCAAGTCTGAAGGCATGGAAGGTTAGGGTTGCAAACGGGCTTCTCGGACTTGTTATACTGGTGCAATTGGCTTGGTACTCCTAAGATTATTGGTGAAGAAAAAGAGGAATTTGGAAATGGAAAAGAGCAAGAGGAGGCACTAGGCAGTGTTTGGGTAGGGAGAAGTAAAATGCCTTTGGCCGTGAGTACCAGGACAGCACCGACTATTGGCGACAGCTATTGATTAAGTTTAGATGTTGAGACTTCATTTGCTCACATGACCTCCCATAAATCATTCATTCAAAAGTTTGCAAATGAGGCATTATTGCACTTTTCATGGTGGGACCTGTTCGATTTTGCCTATTGCACGGTGTGCATTGAGCATGAGCCTCATTTATAATTGGAAAGTCCAAACAATTTCAGAAACAACATTGTAGTTTTCTGCATTGTACAAGTTCAACTGCTTCTTAATTATTTGTAAGGTCCAAATAATATCAAAATTAGTTAGATTGCTGTCTCGATTCATGATAGTCGAAAATTTGCATTAAAAAGGCCTCCAGAGGTTAGGTGAAGTTATAAAAAATAGTCAACCTTCAACCAAAGGTCGAAGGTGTTGACATCCGTATTGGCTCAGCCAAACTTCACACGAACTTGAGAAGAACATAGCTCACACGGCACCTCACAGATATGCATGCGTGCACACACACATAACGACTCACGGTGACTTCAACATCAAGACTGGTAGGTCGACTCATCTAACTCATGGTTCCAGCTCATGCTCAGTTTGACTCAAGAAAACCGACCAAATGAACATGATCACTGTTTTAAAGTAACAAAGTAGCCATGAGCAGCTCCCCTGTTTGGTTCGTTCAGCTCAGAGCCCTAAATTCATCCAGCTCATGCTCAGTTAAAGATAAACATGATCTTGCTTTTTTGGAGCTAGATGCTAGTACGGTACAATATAGGCGGATAAGGAATCCATGTAGCTGACTCTACTTGATGTGAGCGAAGGCTTCGTTTTGGTTGGTTTGCTTCTATACAGCGTTAGAAAGCCACATGAACTCCACAAGGATTTGGGCATGGCCGGAAAAGGATAAAAGTTCACCTGTAGACCGATATATATAAACCAATTCCTATAGCCATCAAATGCCTTGCCAAGGTTCTAGGAGATAAAAATAATAACGGTACAAAAAAAGACCTCTGTGTCCCTACTTTCTCAGCATCAGAACCTTCAATGTGTATACAAGCCCTGAAATTCTGAGAATATGAGAATATGAGGCTTCATCTTGTGGATATACCTTTCATTATTTCTTCAAATCGTGACATTTCCGGATATCCTTAGGCCTTTCGTTGCATTCCGGGTTCATTTCCAACATTGAAAGTAGCTCAGTCCATTGCAAATCTTTCAGTTGACGGCCGAATTATGGGACCAGTACTCTTTGACGAGCTCCCCGAACAGTGAGTCTTCCCTTTCCATTAGTTTCAATGGCTCATCGAACTCAACAAGTTCCCCTGAAACAAATTTGGTAAGAAGATGATGCAAACTCTGCTGTAAAATTAAAACTCGCCTTCATAGTGAAAATGTGAAGCCTATCCTATTAAAGAGGTTAGCAAGTTTTTGTAACATATGTAAAGGTATTGTACTCAATTACAAGCCTATACAAACCGAGCCTATCCAAGTTTGACATGCTCAACCGTGTCTCACCAGCTATACTAGGTAAGCCACTGTTAGGTACAATGAGATATAGCTCAAGAAATCAGCCAAACGACGAGGTGCTTGTTTTCTAGCATATACAGGTGGAACTAAGAAGAGTACTCAACGCCTCATTGATAAAAGAACAGATGCTCTGAAATGTGTAATAATTTATGAGGATGGGGTGGATTTCCCTTTTTTTCCTTTTAATGATGGGGAACCTCTTTGAGGTAAACACCAGGTGGTGCGGATTCGACTACCGTGCCTTATATGCCCCCTCCACCTGATAAAACTATACATGCCCATACAATGAGGGTTTGAACTCAGGATTGGTTTACCTTACACCACACAAAGGCACCTGACAGATTTATAGATGCCCAAAGAGGATCAAACTCCGAGCGGATTTCCTTTGCATGCTACTAATTTAGTATAATGCGAAAAGACTTACCATCCCTGATGGAAAGAACCATGGTGCAGTCCATAACCGTTGGTATCCGGTGTGCAACAGTGATAACGGTGCAGTCGGCAAACTCGGTCCTTATCGTTTTCTGAAGGATTGCATCTGTTGCATTGTCGATGGATGCGGTTGCCTCGTCTAGCACTAGTATCTTGCTTCTCCTCAGCAATGCTCTCCCTAAGCAAAACAGCTGCCTTTGGCCCATGCTCCAATTAGATCCATCTTCAGCCACTGCAAACAACAATTAGGCTATCAATTAAAGCTCTGATGCTCAAGATTTGAATGCAACTACCATACCTAGTGCATCAAGCCCATCTTTCTTCTCTTGCAAAGTTTCTCTGAGCTGACACTTACCAAGAACCTACCAAAGACAAGGCAAAGTTCAGTCTCACAAAAAGCATTGATATCACCAAGAAATCATAAACTGACAAGACTTCCTAATGTAGAGAGAGAGAAGGACCAAGTCTCACGGCAGTATTAGATTAGTCCAACATCAAAAAGGGAGGCTAATCTGAGTTAGTGAGAGGTGAAACCTTTGTCAAGTTTCATAAAGTGGTAGCACATGATAAATCATCGTACATTGTCATGTGAAATACAACAACAACTACAACAACAACTAAGCCTTTTCCCATACTAGACGGGGTCGGCTACATGGATTCTTTGTTTTCACACATCCCTATCGTGTGCCATGTTAGCACTTAACTCACAATAAGCTAGATCATTCTTTATTGTTTCTTTCCAACACTTTTATGGTCATCCTCTACCTCTTTTAATACTTTCCAAATTTAGTTTTTCAAACCTTCTTCCAGGTTCGTCTTTTGATCTTCTTTCTATATGTCCAAACCATCTTAAACGATATTCTCTCATTTTATCCTCTATTGGTGCCACTCCTAATTTGTTTCTAATAACCTCATTATGTATATGGTCTTTTCTTGTATGACCACTCATCCATCTCAACATCTTCATTTCTGTCACATACATCTTTTGTACATGATGATTAACTGCCCAACACTCTGAACCATAAAACATGGCAGGCCTAATTGCTGCTCTATAATATTTACCTTTTAACTTTAATGGTATCTTTTTATCACAAAGAATACCTGATGCTCCTCTCCATTTTAACCAACCATCATTTATCCTATGTGTAACATCTCCATCAATTCTTCCATCACTCTGAAAAAGTGGCCCTAGGTATTTAAAACTTTCCTTTTGGAGATACAATGTGTGCCAATTTTAATTTCTATGTCCTCTGAGGTAACCAAATGATCAAACTTACATTCCATATATTCTGTCTTTGTTCTACTAAGTCGGAGGCCTTTGCTTTCTAATGTTTCTCTCCATAGTTCCAATTTTCTATTAACTTTTTCCTTAGACTCCTCCACTAATACAATGTCATATGCAAATAACATACACCAAGGTACTTCATCTTAAATATGTTTTGTTAACTCATCCATCATCATTATAAATAAGTATGAACTTAAAGTTGATCCTTGATGTAACCCAATATTAACTTCAAAGAAGTCTGTCGTTCCTTCATGAGTCCTTACACATGTTTTTGCACCATCATACATGTCTCTTATAAGGTTAATATATGTCAATGGGATACCTCTTTTTTCCAAAGTTCTCCAAAGAACCTCCCTCGGTACTCTATGGTAAATTTTTTCTAGATCAATAAATATCATGTGAATGTCTTTCTTTTTTGCTCTAAAATGTTCCATAAGACGTCTTAAAAGGTGAATCGTTTCAATAGTAGATCTGCCTAGCATGAATCCAAATTGGTTCTCTGTTGTACTTGATACTTGTCTTAACCTACGTTCGCTAATTCTTTCCCATAATTTCATAGTATGGCTCATTAACTTGATACCTCCATAATTCGCACAATTTTGAATGTCTCATTTGTTATTATATATGGGTATAAGTGTACTTGCTCTCCATTCCTCAGGCATCTTTTGGTTTTTCCATATTTCATTAAATAGTCTTGTGAGCCAAGTGATTCTTATTTCTCCTAGTATTTTCCAAACTTCTATAGGAATATTATCTGGTCCTACTGATTTACCACCCTTCGTATGTTTAAGAGCCGCTTTGACTTCATTCTTTTGAATACGAAGGTAGAAATTATGGATTATATACTTTTCTGATTTGGCTAACTCTCCTAAGCTAATACTAACATCTTTATTTTCATTAAAAAGATTATAAAAATAGTTTTTCCATCTATTTCTTATATCATCATTTGCCACTAGAATTTGTTCATCCTCGTCTTTGATGCATCTAACATAATTAAGATCTTTAATTTTCTTATCTCTAGCCCTAGCTATCCTAAAAATATCTCTTTTACCCTCTTTTGAGTTGTGTTTTTTATATAAATCCTCTCAAATTTTAGCTTTTGCTTCACTCAGGGCCTTTTTCGCTTCCTTCTTTGCTTTCTTATAAACTTCTAAAGTTTTACTAGTTTTCTTAGCATAATGTAATTTGTAACATGCCCTCTTTGCCTTGATTTTATTTTGTACTGCTTCACTCCACCACCAAGCTTCTTTTTGTGCTGGTACACCTCTTTTAGATACCCTTAACACATCTTTCGCCACTTTCCTAATATGTATAGCCATATTATTCCATATATCACAGGGTGTACCAACATAATTCCAAACATCTCCTTAAAGGACTTTCTGTTTAAATATATCTTCTTTCTCGCTTTTGAGGTTTCACCACTTAGTCCGAATAGCTCGATGCACTCTTTTATTCTTTGTCCATTTTTTTATTTGTAAATCCATAACTAAAGTCGATATTGGGTGGTTAAACTTTCTCCTAGAATTACCTTGCAATCTTTACAATACGCTCTTTCTTTTTACAAATAAAGTAATCAATTTGTGTTTGTGATAAGCCACTCTTACAAGTAATTAAATGTTCATCTCATTTTATTAAGATTGTATTGACTATAAAGAGATCAAATGCCATAGCAAAATTTAAAATCTCCCTACCTTCCTCATTTATATCCTCAAAACCAAAGTTTCCATGAATCCCTTGATATCCTAATGCCTCTTTACCAACATGTCCATTTAAGTCTCCTCCTAAACAAATCATCTCCCTTTGTGGAATCTTTTGAATCAACTTATCTAACTCTTCCCAAAAAGTTGTCTTTGTACTATCTTCTAGTCCTACTTGGGGTGCGTATGCACAAATTATATTCAAAACCTCTGCTATGCTCCTAACACTAATTTTAACGTCATGATTCGGTCACCATATCGTTGTATGTCTATTTAAATCTTTATTTATGATAATAGCAACTCCGTTTCGAGCCTTTTCTTTACCTGAGTACCATAATTTAAAACCTGTATCCTCTATCTCCTTTGCTTTTTCTCCAACCCATTTTGTCTCTTGTAAACATAGAATATGAATCTTTCTCCGAATCATAGTATCTACCATCTCCATTAGCTTACCGGATAATGTTCCGATATTCCAAGAACCAATACGAATCTTATTATCTAGGACTAGCTTCCTTACCCCCCGCATCCGTCCATAATCAAAATGCGAAGACCCTCTCTAAAAAAATTTCACTACATTCGGGCGGCAATGTAGCGGGACTAACTTCTTTACCCACACCCGTCCATGATGTGAAACCCTCCCTGCAATTAATTTCACATTGTCACGTGAAATATGAAAACAAATTTGAAAAGGATTAAGTATTCTGCATGAAAGCATCAAGAACAGCATTTCTCACCAGCCAAAGATAACTTATAGCAAGCAAATTGAATTATTATAGAAAACAAAAGTAATACCTCCCAGATCTCATGATCAGAATGTTGGTGCAGCGGGTCCAGATTGTAACGAACAGTTCCGTGGAAAAGAGTTGGATCTTGAGGAATGACACCTAACCTCGATCTTAAATCATGTAGACCAATGGAATATATGTCAAGACCATCTATAATGATTTTACCCCCAGCAGGCTCAACCAGACAAAACAGTGCACTAATCAATGTCGTCTTCCCACTCCCAGTCCGACCGACAATCCCTATCTTTTGTCCTCCTTGAAATGTGCAACTGATCCCCCGAAGTACAAGTGGCGTGTTCGGCCTATATCTGATCTGTGGAGATACACAAAGTTATTACAAGTTCACCAATAACATGGTGCTCATTTGTGTTCCCTACAGTAGATGACACTGTTTCTAAGTATTAGTCACAAACATTAGTGTCAGCCTTTTTGTTGACTTATCACCATTTCAACCATGTTCAACGTGAAACAGAACCAAATCCCTACAACAAAAACAAGTTTGAATCTTCAAACTGCTGAAGCAGCAGCATGAAAGCAAAGGTGGAAAACTACCTTGAGGTCCTGAATTTCCACCTTCCCAGCATTGGGCCAGTCAATGGGAGGTCGGCTACCTTCTATCACCTCTGGGGCTTCACTAGGTATATGCATGTACTGGTTTATCCTTTCCACAGATATAACATAGTTGGCCAAAGTACACTGATTTTGGATAGAGAAAACAAGGGACATATTCAAGGACAGACCATAGGACAGAGCCATCCCAATAAATCCTGCATTGGATCCAACCCAGACTATCATTAGCCACATATTGAAGGATATATATCATATACAAGGTGGATGTAAGGAATGAATATCGCATTCTTCCTAAGAATTAGAAGTTGCACAGTTTATTTTCTTCATTTTCTGGAATTAGCGATGCTTACAGTTAAAAATCAACAGAGTAAAACACATCACAGGCAGAAAATGTTGTTCAATGCAAGCATGACGAGGAAAACGCTCAAGTATCTGATGGGCTTACAGAATATCTTGTAAATATCATGTACACCAGTCATACTTGCACTTTGCATGTCCTTCATTATTATACAGAGCATTCAGTACCATAATTCAACGTTGCCGGCTTTTGCTGGCAGGAGTAGAAAATCATGAACCTTGCAAACCTAGTTCCTCATGCAAACCTCATTACTTAAAAATCTTATAAAACATGACTACATGATGCAAATATGCGTCTTAGGACAGATTCCCACTCTTAAGGTACTCCACCTGGGGTAAATGTTCCATGGGGAAGCAAAACCATGGCAAGTGCTGAGGAAGACAGAACAGCTGCACTCAGTGTTTCAAGACGTTGAATCAGCCACTCACTTGCTGCAAAATTATGAAAGAAAGGACTAGCATTGACATCAATTAGATCAAGATTCTTCACAAAAAACGATCTTCCTCCTCAAAAGCCCTTATTGTCACAGCTCCAGCAACAGATTCAGCAAGATGATTAGCTACAAACGATTTTGTTGTGCCATTCATCCGCATCAATTCTCTTTGCAGTTGCAAAGTAATATCTCTGTCTGCACAGTTCAAAGGGCAAGAAAATAAGGAAATAATGCTCCCAATAATCAAGTCAGCTAACGCTCAAATATTAACAGATTTAGAAGATAGGGAGACAGACATATACCTTTAGGTCCAAAGTTACTACTGTTTTCCATAAGACAACAAAAAAATCAGTTCTTAGACATAAGTGATGCTTCTGTTTCTCTAGAAGCAAATTGATCGATTTGCTTTAATCAGAAATCATTCAGATAGCATCGCCAACAATGTCCAAAGGCACACAGCTCCACAACCATCGTAAAGAGATTTATCAGCCTAATATTGTCACATCAATGGATATGAAATTAGGCAGATAAATGATCTCTTTACGAAAAGGGACTCATGTTTCTTTTTAATTGTGAAAATGAAATTAGTATTTAAAGATATGGTATCATTCACATGAGAAAACCTTTATACCTCAACCTATTGTTGTCAGTTAATGATAAAAGTTTCTTCAAGAAATAACAGATTGAAATGAAACTTTACCATAAACCTACAACAATCAAGAGCAGGCAAACAATTCTCAAAAAAACGTTAACTAGGATAGGAAATAAGTTCCACAATAAATGTGTCATCTGAAGCTTTTCTTTCACTCAATACTTACCCTGCTCAAAATCCTTCCCAAAGGTGTTGAATCATAGAAGGACATTGGTGCTCGGAAGAGAGACTTCAATAGCTCAGCAAATAACGATTTTGATGACTGTAACCCCAACACAACAACAAAGAGAGATCTTGAAAATAGAAAAAAGGCACCACCAAACCCAATGATCGAGTAGACTGAGATTAGCCGCAACATGGTCACATGCGAATTCTGAACATTGGCAGCCATCCATGAATTTTGGAAAATTTGAGTGCCAACAAAAGTGAGGTGTGAAAGTGCAGCAAAGAAGAAGTACAGGAAGCCTCTGTTCTGATTCAAGTACAGAATGTAAGGCTTAAAGCCCGTATCTCCTCTTTCCTTTTCCTCCAGCTTAATTAGTTGATTACCTACAGGAACTTTTAGTTTTATATTTATGTCAGGTGCCTTACTGATCTCCCCTGTCGATGAACATATATTCTTGCTAGTCGGAGAGAAAACATTAGAGAACTTATCTGCATCCACTGTTTCTTGGTGTGCGTTGACAAGATCTTGAAATTCAGTACTTGATTCCATCAACTCATGATAAGGAGCAGACGTGATAATTTCCCCTTCGGACATTAACTGGCACACAAAAGATATTTTCAAGAAAAAGTTGAATAAATCTGCTGAAAGGTTTGGAATAACAGACTATCTGATAATTTATGATTACTATCTGTTGTAAGTGGTTAAATCATAGTTTAAAACTTGCCAGATCAACCCAGTGACACAGTTGATTATGCCAGACTTGATCATTTTGGGGGTTAAGAAGTGATGAAAGTGAAGAACATTACTAACCAGTATGGTATCAAATGCCGGAAGGAAATCAACCTGGTGAGTCACTAACAAGACAGTCTTTCCTGACAAAGCTCCCATTATACATTCCTGACGAGTATCAAGGTAGCCTTATACAAGAGAGGAAAACATAAAGTTTAAAATTAAGGGATATATGGTTGACTTACATTAAACAAGCTACTGGCAGTATGTGCATCAACCGCACTAAATGGATCATCTAATAGATAAATATCTGCATCCTGATACACAGCACGTGCTAGTTGGATACGTTGCTTCTGACCACCGCTGAGATTGACTCCTCTTTCTCCTATCTCAGTAAGATCTCCGTAGGGCAGCATCTCAAGGTCCTTTGTGAGTGAGCACTTCTCAATCGCCTCTTGGTACTTTTGCTTATTCATGGAAGACCCAAAGAGAATATTGTCCCTAAAGGTTCCACTTTGAATCCAAGCAGTCTGAGATACATAGGCGATTGTACCAAAAACTTGCAACTGCAAACATGACATCACCGACATAAATCTATGTGAACGAGAGTCCTTATGAAAATTAATGACTTGATCTACTCAGCATGTAATGCTGATTGCATATAGAAGATTCATTTTTGGTTCACATCTCAATCAATCAGAAAAACATATGTGGTCAATGAATTGTGACCAAGATGACTCAGGACGTCATGCAAAGTCCAAGGCCAGGTCAGTTCCATTGTCATGCTGGAGCTTGCAATGCCGTACCTTATTTGCAGACTATCTAATCAATAAGATCGACTTGGCAATTGCAGATGTCAATTGATATGATATTGCAATTTCCTACTAGTTTAATCCTACTGTAACAAGACATGGTCTGTTTAACATGTTTAAAGGGTAAACAGAGACACTTACAGTGCCTTGAATAATGGGAACCTCCCCAAGAATTGCAGCAAGAAGGGTTGACTTTCCGGATCCAACTTCTCCACAAATTGCAATTCTATGACCTGGTTCCGCCATGATGCTTATATTCCTAAGAGTGGGTTTTAGTGTATCTTTATCCCATGCTAAATTTGCAGACTTTACACATATTGAATGTTCAGGTTCTCTCTCACTGATGTCCCTCTTGATATGTCCATTCACCAGCTCAGGAGCCTCTAGAAAGTTTATTATTCTTGCAAATGCAACCTTGGCTTGGATGACCACTCCAATGACATCCGGTATTGATCTAACCGGATCTTGCACAAGTCTCAGAGTTGCCACAAAGGTGAAAACGTTGCTAGCCTGAAGAGGGACTTTTAAGAAATAGCAGGTCACAAAAGTAGCAGTTGAAACCAACACAGGAGATGACCAGAAAAGGAAACTATTATAAGCTCTTCTTAGCTGAAAAGCTGATAACCATTTTTCCTCGACTTTACGCAATCTTTCTATGACAAACTTAAAATGCATTTCCCAAGCATAGAGCTTCAGCACCTTCATATTCATCAAAGACTCTGAAACTGCCTTGAGCCTTTCATCCTGTGCCTCCATAAGTTTCGTTTGAAATTTATGTTGCAATTTCGCAAGGGGAGTATTACATAAGACAGTCAGTACAATGACAATCAGTGCCGAAAGAGTAGCAGCTCCCACAGCACTATAGAGAATTGCCAATGCAAAACAAAGCTGAACGCTTGTTGTCCAAGTCTGATGAAACCAGAAAGGAAATTCCCCAATCCGATAAGCATCAACGGTTAAATAGTTCACTATCTCACCAGCAGAATATTTCATCTTAGCCTCATTAGAAAGCCTTAGTTGCTTTTTATATATAGCAGCTGAAAGAAGTGATCTCAATTGAAGACCAATCCTTCTGGTCCTGAAGTACCATTGCCTTTGTGATAGGGACTCCAAAACCTTTGCAAAGAACAAAGATATGGAAAGAACGTAACCCTCATATTGAAATGATTGACTACCTTCAGCAACCTTAATAAAGGCATTAAGAAGCATAGGTCCCAAAGAGAGACTAAGAATTTTAAGTAGCGCAAATAATCCAGACACCATTATCTCCCTGCGGTGACAAAAGACCAACGCCCAGAAAATGGATCGTGTTCCAGACTTCTCCTTTCCCTTTTCTTGGGTTAGTCGCTCAATAAATAAAGCATAACAATACCCTGCTTGATCCTCAATGCTTAACTTAGGCATGTGTTTCTCCTCCAGTGGACTTTGCCAACCCTTTTTCATTAACGAATTCAACCACATAAACGATAACCGACTCAAAAAAGATGCCTTGGCAAATGGTGTCACACCCTCATCCAAATCAGAGTTCAGCTTGCTTTCACCATTCAAAAGCACGTAAAGCACACCATTATCAATCTGACCCCGTTCAACACTTGTAGACTCTTTAATACATAGCAAGAGCAAAAAAGCCCCGGGCAATGATAATAGATCGATAACAATCTTAGTCGACAACCCTTTGCTACTCACGACCTCTAAAATGGCGGTGACAGACAAGAACAATGCAAAAAGGGATGAAATAATTGTGCATGACCTCCGAAAATGTTTTGCAAGCTGCTGTGTTCGGAGGCTTACTGTCAACCCCAACAGTGTCCACGTTACACCCTGAAACAACGGTACCAACCACATGTGTAAGGGCATAATTTTACTTATTCTCCATCTATCCCAAAAGTTCCAAAATCCTAGCAGAATACAAGACAATCCTAAGATTCCATTATAGACAGCGGACGATCTCTGCAGACTTGAGATGGTCAGAAAACGCGTGCTTCTCTCGGAAGATGGAGATCCTTTACTGACGAGATTGAAGAAGAACATGGATAGGAGCAACACGCTCATACAGAGGGAGAATCCATTCTTGAGACATAAAGAAGAGGGAGCGCCAGTTGATAGCGCAGAATGAGCTGATATGCCGGCTACTCCACAGTCTAAAGCAGACGAAGGTGGGCGTTCCCCGCAAAAGGCAACCCAGACACCTGAGGGATTTTCAACAGATTTAGTAAAAACAAATCAACTAGAAGCTGAATTCCGTGCAAAAGAAAGTAGCCTGAGTACTAACTAACCTGTAAGGACGTCCATGATTCTCTCTTTCTTTGTTTTATCTTTTTAATCTGCAAATATCAGAAAAGGAACATTGATCTCATGCTACATGGCCTAGAAATTGCAAAAACAGAAAATACATGTAATGCTAGTGTATCACAAAGACGCATGATAACAGAGTAATATATATATATATATATATATATATATATATATATAACAAGATTCTTCATCAGGGAAGATGTGTATGGATCATAGAAAGCACAATAAACAAGAAAATGTAGTGCATACAGTTTAATTGTCTTTTTCTCTGCAAGACGAGCAGCTTTTAGACGAACTATGATATGATATTGTTTAGACATACACTTAACGTGGTTTCAACATTTGGAGAGGTGCCACGGGAAAGCTCCAGTTGGAAACGTGAGAAAAAGAACAGTGAACACTTCAAAAAATGGAGAAGGCGTTCAAAGTGTTGGAAAAACAATAATAGAACATATCTTTTATGTTAAATGTCCGAATATCAAACTCAATGAGGAGTCGGCGACTAAGAACCCACGTAGCCACCACAATGTGTGAGAAAAGGCTCGGTCCGGTAACATCTATTGATCTTGGTTACAAAAGTATGGTGAAACTGCATAAAACGAAACATATACGAAGAATTCATGTATTGTAACGGACGGTATTCATCTAAACGGCAAAATTGCAGAAGGAATGTTATCTCTTTCCTTCACTCAAAAGGCATACGTCTTCCCCCTTCACTTCCTGAAAAACCCAGAGTCAGAAACAACGATAGGATTCCAAAATTTAACTTGTTTTTCTTAATTGAAGAAAAGAGATTCGATTTCTACAGGCGTGCATGTCAGAAACAATGATCTTTATTACTTTTTTCCTTAGAGGCGGAGCCCGCTTTGAAGTGGACAAATGATACTAACTGGAGCTCCACGTGACCGTTCGTCGCCTTATCGCTGAACCTTTCTCTTGCCGCAAATATTCTTTAAGAAAACTTATGCGTCCAAACTTTGAGATAGATTTCGTTTCAGAAATAAATAAATAAGCAAATATGTGTGCGTGTGTCGCGTGTGCGAGACAATTAAACTGGTAACGAAACACTTCTTCAAGAAAAAGCTAGTACTGAAAGAAAACAGAGAACGCTACTCGATAAACTGATCGTGAAAAAGGCGACAAAGCCAAAAGAGAACACAAATTTTTGGAACCATCATCCTCTAAAAAGTTCCGCGTTACTCATCAGATACTCAAATTGGAGGCCGATGTTCAAAAGAAGGTATATGACTTACACAGGAACCATCAGAACTAGCGACGCAGAAAGGATTATTCTCGTTCAACGTTTTATTGAAATTATAGGAACATTCGCGCTAATTAAACTACTAAGCACTTCAACGCGAAGCTCTTAGGTCCTCATTGCTTAACTACATAAAGACACCGCATAAATCCCTAAAAACAAGGCGAAAACGCGCAGAAAGACTTGAATCTCTTTGGAACTATTGCCGCTCTTTCCCCTAAAAGGTTGAACAGAATATTCCGCCAGCGGGCAAAAGATGTAATCATGCACGAACCCGAAAATAAGCAGCTAAATCCTTTCGTCCCTTGACGATGTCGCTCTCCTCCGCCGAATCCGCTCCCTCGTCTCCTTTTAACTACTGTGAGGATGTAATCGCATTCCGACGTTGAGCAAACGTCTCAAAGTTCACAAACAGAAGATCCCGAAGCCGACCTCACTCCGACCGTCTTCTTTTTAACTTCCATGAGGACGCAGACAAATTCTGACGACGATAAACGTTTGAATCGGAAACAGAAGATCTCAACGTTGTCGCCGATCGAGATCGTTCAATTCCACCGCCGCGACGTACCGATCTGCGATAGAAGCAGTCTCATCATCCGAGTGAACCGATAGTGTCAATGGGAAGCGGAGTCTCTTGGTTTCGTCATCACTTACGCACTACGATCGGCGATAGACAACAAGGACACGTCAGAACGGACGAGATCGTTCTGGTGCTATTACGGCGCCACACTCCAAACGAAACAAGAGAATCGCGGTCTGCCGAATGCCGACGAGCTCTCCCGTCTCTGTCTCTCTCTCTCTCTCTAGTGTTATGTCTGATTCGTGGCCGATACAGGTGGACGCGGACGCCTGCCTGACCATTTAATAACTTACTTCTCCTTTTCTGCTTGGCCACAATGGGGAGGCCGAAGCCTCGAGTATTGAACTCATAACATCTAACTCATGAGTGGACACTCCGGCAGCCGTATTACTTGACCAGTGACTATTTAATAATTTTCTAAAAAATAGGGGGAATCTTATAGAAGCCTTTTTTAACACTAATTTAATATCCTGAATTAGTGTAAAGAGCACCACAGCTTTTGTCTAAATTTGCATACTTGGCACGAAACTATTCTACGCTAATTTGAAAGAGTAGGAGGGTAGTTTATTAGATGCTTCATCTGACTCTATCCCGTATAACTGACTGTATAATCTTACGAGTTTCTTTTGCTTTTTTGAACGGGACGTAAATATAATAAATTTGTTTATTATATTTTTTATTCACAAAAAGCAAGAAAAATATATGAACATAAATTCTAAGAGGTTTGTAATATCCAGTTTTTCTAGGTTTATCATATAATTCGTATACATAACCAAAAATTATGTATATATCATAGATACCAGTGAGTGATTTAAGAAGTTTTTTAACATCTATAGCTTGGTTAGTTATGGTAAGTATATATATATATATATGTATGTATTCTTTTGGTCATATGGTTCGAACCTTATAAAGAGAACTAAATGAAACTCCAGTGAAAAGTTAAGTAAGAACACTTTCAAAGAGAGACAGAAAGATCAATTAAACATGACCCGACTTTCTCTAAGCTTATGGCGCTAAACATGATTATTCACGCGACTAATCCCAAAGGAGCCCAACCCAACTTGTTTGACTGTTTCAATCACAAGGACACGGAAATATGATAATTTATTATTTTAATGGTTATAGACTTGTTTCTCGTGTACACTACTTTCCTTGACAAGTTGGTTCTATGAAAGGAAATGCATTGAAAAATAAACGCCTCTACCCGCAAATTGTGCACCATCGTGTCCGTCTATTTGGTTGACGTGATATCACCCCCTGTGTTTGGATCGCCCGATTTTGCACATGCATCACGAGTCCAACTCCGATTCATACGCTCAAGAGTTCATGGAGACCTGACCTAGTCCATCCCAAAGGGGAGGATTACCTGGTTTGACTCGGTTCGTGCTTGGGTAAGAGAAAACCTGGACATTTTTTATCAGGTATGGAGGCGGGTACGGGATAAGAAATACCTAAACTACAACCGACCCAATATATAAAAGTATGTATTTGTATGCGTGCATGCATGCATGTGTATTTATATATGATATTGATTCAACAGCCTCATCATTATTAAATATTACATTTAATATTTAATATAAATTTCACATTATTAAAATTTGGCATATAATATTTAATGTTTGTTAATAATTAACATTTAAGTATAACTTAACTACTTAATCAAGTAATATTAATTGGTGTAGCCACTACAAGAAAAGGAAATATGTGTGACAGCCATTTATTACAAGAGTTAGGTTTTGTACATGATTTGGTTATTGTGAGACTCTTACAATCACTGGCAAGGTTTTCTCTAGTGTAAAGCGGATGATACAAACGTAGATAAGTCGTGACCTAACCTATGCAATGGAACACCACAATTGCTCATTTTTGTTATAGTGACTAAAGGATATGACAATCGGATCATAATTTGATTAACAGTGAAAACTACGTGACTTTTCAAATCATAAGGACCAAATAAATAAACGTGCAAACCTGAAGATAATTATGTGTAGTTTGTCAAAAAAAAGCCTATTATGAGTTGATTTTGATAATGAATATCCAATTAAACAATCCACATTCAAAATCTTAATCAAATATGTGTAGACACTAACCAAAACCAAAAACAAGTCGCTTCCCACAGTAACTAGAGTTGGCTTTATAGTTTTTTAGTTACACACCAAGAGCTTGATTTTAACACTTCAACAACCCTCTTTACCATTTTTAAGGCGCTAACTATCCAATCCAATAAATCAAATTGAAACCCTGGACGCATAAAAGATTGCCTGACAAAGACCATCCAGCAATAAATGGATTATTTTGTATCCTAGTGAACTAAAAAAGGATTTAGACTAAACCACAGGCAATTGCCCACTCTTTCTTGGTAAAAATACTTTTCACATAAATCCAAAGATGTTGCAGGAATCACGAAACTATATTAATTGAACCTATCTATTTATTAACTAAACGTACAACCAAACCCAGCTGAAGGACATCCTTTCTGTCAAAATTAGTACAGATAGATAGATAGATAGATAGATAGATATATAGAGAGAGAGAGTAGTTTATATATTTATACTGTTCTACATACGATCATCCATGTATCCCTCACTCTAGACTAACAAACACATATATTGCATCGAGAAACTGGTACATGCACATCGATTGTATGCGAACAATGCTGGATCGTTCGATTGATACTGAAGGTTGGTTGGCTGGAAAAGGCAAAAAGAGTAGTTTCGTGAGGAGGTGTACTAGATTTCCTATTTTAGCATCAAAAGTAAAAAAAAATTGTTTTTTTTAATGTATACCATTCATCTTTGACGATCTAACTGGTGTTCATATGTTTCCATCGAAATCATTTTCCCTATACTAGCCTCTCTCTCTCTCTCTCTCTCTCTCTCTCTCTCTCTCTCTGTCTCTTCACACACTCACACACACAGTTGTTGTTGTATATTATATTAGTAAACGACAAGTCATATTATATGCACCCAAATGTTGCTTCTCATGTCTCGAAGGTCACGCGGGAAGTAATTTATATATTAACATTATATTATATGCAAGCCATTTACTATATTCATTTGCTACCCCTTGTCACGTAGTTCATATGGTATAAAACGACCATCAAATCTCTCATAGGTCCTGCCCTTGAATCAATCAAATGAGAGGGACTTTTATATGCATAACTAATTGAAAAGAATCAAATTAAACAGAATTGTTTATCAACTTTATGAAGAAACCATCAAATGACTTAATCACTTTATTAGATTTGAGATATTTTTCTTCTTACAAGGAATCGTCCTTGTCAAGAATCACAAGGGGTCACGGCTCTCCCTCTCACGGGCTTGACCAAAAAAAAAGCACACTTGTAGTTTCCGTCTGCAAAAGAACTTGCGATGAAAAGAACTAGTATTTTCTATATGCAATGACTCCTAAAGTGGATCCCCCACTGACTCCCTGCCGTTGAGTTATCACTCCATTATGCCCTTAGGGATCTCAATGCTGACCCTATCTAACTCAAATGGAACCGAAAATACCGGTCCTATTAAGTTCAGGTTCAAGTATGAGCACTCAACAGCAGCTCTACATGAAGGGATGGGGCGGCCGTCCTCCTGAAATTTTAAATTTTAGAGTAAAACCTACATTTTACAGTGAATTTATAGTTAAGATTCATGCTTTGCCCCCCCCCTAACATGATGAAATATATGTCCTCACCCGGGGTTTAGCTCACCTGCCGAACCTATGGAGAGTTTCGCTTCATTTAAAGAAAATCTAGTCATTCAATGAGGGACACCTTGAGTGAAACTCTACTAATAAGGGAAATAACAAACGACAGTAAGGCATGCTTTTCAATATGAAATGAAACTTCTCATTCATGCACGAGGAGATGAGATTTTCCCTTTTTCTTCGATAGGTTGCCTTCACTATTAGGTGGATCACTATCAAGTGTCACATTTCTGCCCCAAATGGGCTCATCGCCTTTACTTGTGAACCCCACTCCCTTCTCTTCTTCTTCTTCTTCTTCTCTGTTATCATGTCCCGAGCTCAAGTTGGGAGATCAATACTTGATTAAGCTTGACTCGAGTTTGAACAAAGAATTTCTGTTAAAAGAAATTATAGGACTACATGTATAAACAAATAATATTCAACAAACAATAACATACTAACATTAATCAAAATCATAGATCGAGAGAAATTCATAAGGAAATAGTACAAATATCAAGCAAAGCAAAACGAAAATCATTAATGTACTTATTTGATTGAGATTCGTCTACCATCAATCGATAACCGATTGAAGAGCATAAACATTCACTGCAAAATGCATGAGCATAGGGAAACAGGCAAAGAGAGTGCATAGAGATTTTTTGTTTTAACTTCTAATTAAGGAACCTTAATTATGTTTTATAATAAAACCAATGAATCTCATATCCGCTCCAAGAGTCGTGCCTCTTCAGGTTCATCCTATAACTGCTCCATGTTCTTTCCTTAAAGAACTCATTTGACCTTTAGATCAAAACTTTTTGTGTAAAAAGAATACAAAAAACCAAAAACAATTTTTAAATATGAGCCCAAGCCCGGCATGATAGATGTGTGGGGTCATTAATGTCCCAAAAGTTCTTTTATCTAAGGTTTATGAGCTACCATTTATATAAAAGGAAATGTGAGATTCTTTCGACCATCAAAATGGTACTAAGGAATGACCAATAGTAGTCACATGCACAAGTCCTTCACACACATGACTTTCACACTTTGGGACTTTCACCATTATCAAAGATATATCATATTAACTTGGGGTTATTCAATCATGAACTAAATATAATTAATATTACATGCACTTAATTAGGCACAACCATCATTAATTAATTATTAAGTCAAACAACCCCATAAAGTTCAAAATGTAAAGTGTTCTACTAAATCAACTATCATATTATGCTTTCAGTATTGTTACCTTTCGATTTGAATCATTACTTAAGTTATCCAATATTACTCTTAAAGGAACTAGGTGAATATATGTCTTAAACCTTAACCTTTCATGTAAAGATGTCTATTGGTAACAATATAATAAAAGTTATAACAATGATCTTTAGGGTTGATGTCATGTATTCATATCTTATATCATGATTGATTTTAGGAAACAACTTAATTCCCTTATTTCGACCTCACAATATCAATCACTTACTTGAGCATCTCAAAAGGGATATTACTAGTATCATGTCCTAATACTTGATCCCATTAAGACAATAATCTCTTATTAACTTTTAATCATGACACTTTAGACTTACAAGATTAACTTGTTATTATCAAGTTGAACCTACTTCATGAGATATTAAGTCAGTTAGGTTGGGTTGTCTCTGCTTATAAATAACTTTTGGGTTTCAGTCTCATCCACAACCTAGAATTTTCAACTAAGGCTAATGTTAGTCTCTTAATAAAAGGATTGGTTGTATTATCTTTAGATCCAATGAAGTCTAAAGTCATAACCCCATCAGGCACAAGTATACTTATATACTTGAGTTTGACATAGATGTGACTCCTTTGCTTTTGACTGTTTTGAAAACTTTTGATTTTAGCAATCATGATCATGCTATCACAATAAAATAAAATTACAAAAAGTGACTCATTTACCATACGTAAAATAGATATAAGTTCTTCAAGTCATTTTACTTCCATTATAGTTTTATCCAAAGCACGTAGTTATGTCTCAAAGATAGAGATAATATAGTATGTTTCTTAAATTTTCAAGTAATAGCACCATCACTCAAGAGAAAAACATATCCTGAGACCTTATTTGTCACACCTACATGACCACGGCCTGACCCGAATCAATGTCACGTGACCACTCCTCACATGGGTATCAATATAAGCGAGATTCAGAGACAATCATAGTTAAATTTTAACTCCAATAAAATAATTACATCAAATTCAAATATCTGTAACTCTAAACAATTCATTCAAAATAGTGCATGACCCATCGACATAAGCCTCAAAAGTCATGTATAAACGTCTAAACAAACTAACTCTCAACTATCTCCACTAAGTCGTATCATCTCAAAATGCATCTCGATCAATTTGCTACTTGACACCATGCACCTTGAAAGTGCTAACTTTCAGATAAGTTGTAAAATAATAGGTTGAGCTTCGACCCATAACTCAGTAGGAAAGGTATACATTCCTCAATAGAATTCATACTAAAATCATGCATGTTTTACAAATATTTTATAACCAATCATATTTATATTTCAACTCATACTTTCAAATTCATACTCATACATAGAGTTGACACAAAATAATCTGTAAAATTTGATGTGATACAATAGTATCTCCATTGGAGAAACATACAGAGAATCTCTCTAACAATTCTTGGTATCTACCCGTTCAACTTGCAATCATAGCTGACACAAAACAATACATTATGCTTGAATCAAATAAAAATATGCAAGTATAAACGCATATCTAACTGGTTGTTGTGGAGGCAATCGAGGTGACCCAAGATGAAGTGGTACTTGAGGTCGAGGTGACCCTATGATATTGCCTTGAGTTAAGGGAGGTAGATATTGTGTGGCTCATGGACAATCTGCTCTTCGGTATCCAAACTCCTTGCACTTTAAGCAATGACCCTTCATATCCTAATTTTGTATGGTGTTCGAAGACTGTGGTTGACCTTGTTTGAAGTTATTCTCTAAAGGGCAATCTCTTAATCTATGTCACCACGTCTTCATAGTTGAAGTAGGTGGTCTCTCAATTTCAATGACTATCCTAGTCACGAGAAGGCCCACTCTTCGCTTGATATTGACTACCTCCAATAGTTCACTAATGAAGCTCTATTTTGACCTCTTGGCCTTAAAGTGTATCATATATATCTCTTTATGTATAGCAATTGATTGTAACTTGTTGATATTCTTATACATCATCCCTTGTAGTGACTTATAGATCAGCTTTGAAAAAAGCCTAAAAGTATTTATTTGCTTAAGCCTCAAGAATCACTCTCCCAAGGTCAAACTGTGCAAGCTTTAGGAATTGTTTCGTGTAATCACTTACTATCATAATTCGTGAAACCCCTTACAATCATATTGCCTTGTTATAACTTATTAAACTCTAATTGAAAACACAATCGATCATTTTGAAAAACAAAATAGTTAAAATCACCTTTCTAAATGCTTCCTAAGTCCAAGGGATATTACAAGTACCCTTTTATACTCTCTACTAGTATCTCCTCTAAGAAGATTGGATGCTAATTGTGCCTTTTTTTCATCTATATATGCTAATACTATGAAAGGTTTCTCTAGTTGGTTAATCCACTTGCATAGCTCTAATGGATCCGTGACTATGTCTTTAAACTCCTTGTAACCTTTTTTCACCAAGTATTGTACTATTATAGTGAATTTCCTAGGAATGCTCTATAGCAAGCTTATCACCTAGCTAAAAAGGTTTACAGCATGTTTGTCACCCAACATGTCTAGTGGCATCACTGGTGGTGCTTCAACTAGTACAACCGATGTGTGTGATTGAATCACCTCGTTCACGTCTCTCACAACACTCATATTGAGGTTTAAATCAAACCCCCATGAGTCCTACACAAAATGGTGATATTACATTTCAATAAATACATCACTTAAAGCTATGCTTTAGCTATTCTAAGCTTTGATACCAATTTTTCATACCCACACGAGTCGCAACCATGACCTTACCCGATGTCACATGACCACTCCTCGCACGAGTATGAATGTAAGCCCAATTCTAACTAATAAAATATTATATCAAATTCAAATATCCATAAATCTAAACAATTCGTTTAAAATGGTGTGAATCCCACCAACATAATCTAGAAAAGTCATGTATAAATCGCTAAACAAATTAACTCTCAACTATCTCCCCTAAGTTGTATCATATCAAAATGCAGCTCGATCAGTATGCTAATCAGCACCATGGGCCTTGAAAATGTTAGTTTTAGGATAAGTTGTAAAATAATATGGTGAGCTCCGACCTATAGCTCAGTAGGAAAGTCAAACATCCCTCAATATAATTTATATTAAAAGCATGCATGTTATAATAAACATTTTTTAGCAAATCATATTTATATTTCAACTCATGCTTTTAAATTCATACTCATACATGCATCCATTCGTTACGAAAATTATAACTCATATTTTGTCTACCCTAAGGCCACATGAGTCGTATGGCCCTTCCGTACACGACCTTGATCTATCCCATCCATTATGGTCGAACCACACTGACTCTCATGGTAGTTTGTCAGAGAACACACTCTATATTTGGCTCAAGCCAAAACGCTTGAGAGACTCGAATCTCTAGAGGCCCCCTCACAAAATACACAAGTATGACTCATATATTCACATATTATTATGTTACAAAATCAATTACATTTTACCATATTCATAGTTTATATATGAATCCATATATTCAAATCCAATCAAACACATACATATCAAATTATGCTCTTTATCAACCATGGCATAAACAAGTTTATCTCAAATGTATATCAAATAACTCATAATTTTAAATACATTTAAGAATCATCAATAAAATATTTAATAATCATACATATTTAAATCCATCCAAAACAAGAAAAAGCACTTCTAGCATGGTTCTATTAAAGAATGCATAATCTCCTACTTCAAAGAGCACTAAGATCCAGTCTCTAAACTATTGGACAACTCTTATCACCACCAAATCCTCAAATTTTCACTTCTAAATAATTTCAAATAATAATAATTATTATTATTTATTTAGTTACGAGTCTAATACAACAAATTATATACAAATCGAACCATAAACAACTCAAAAACCTAATCTGGATCTAAATAGAATGTCTTGGATTCAAACTATAACCTAGATCCATTTCAAGTCCAAACTAGACGCACAACAAGAATTCTATGTTCCTAGGTCAATATAGAACCTTGCACGAACCTAAAACTACCCAAATAGGTTCGATGTTTAATTTTGTTCTTGACCCAAAACTTGTTTTGAGACTCAACCTGAACCTAATGTATTTTTGACATGAAACTGAACCTAAAATATGTTTCTAACCCGCTCAGAACCTATCCAACACAAAACTACATGTGTAACACGAGACCCAGAGACACGACATGTATCCTAGAGTAACACTGAATTAGGACAAACACACACCGAACATGACACCTCGTGTCTGACATGCCTATCCGACATGCCCAAACCCTAACCAAAATCGATGGATTTCACAAGTGATTTTGATGCTTTTTGGCACTGACCACAGTCGACAATGATTCTCTACCATCCACCTCACTCCCCCCTCCCTATTGGATCCAATAATGGCTATCGACAATAGTATTTTGGCCAGAAATCTGAAACAAGTTGGAAGGATTTCAAGGATAGACAAAATCGATGTTTTCATCGATTTTACATTTGATTAAAGCTAATACATATTGTTTTTGAATCTCCTATGCAAATACACCAAAAAAAACCATTGATTTAAGCCTAATCCAACCCAAACAACATCGATTTCATCAAAAAATGGATCGAATGGAAATTTCTTAAAAATGGCATAAACATACCTTTTCTCGATCGATTCTTCCAATGTCTCCACCCGTTCAACCCCCCTCAATGTTGTCGATCTCTAAGACTCTCTTGTGAGTCCAATTTGCATGTGAATTGTCCTTAAAATGACAAGCATTAGAGGCAAGTGGATTTTCCAACAACCAAAATAGCTTTGTATCAACGCATTCTATCATGCATTGCTAAAAGTCTTGCCTAATTGGGTTTGGGTCTGGATATAGATTTGACCCGACCCACTATATTATAATATTACTCTCAGAGTTCTTGGTAATCGAGTTAAGATCATTATATCTCTCAAAAACAAAAGAATGTTCCCTATAATGCAGTCCAATGAAAAAAATCTCTTTAAATGTCAAAATACTTTATTTAGATCTCCTTAATGGGTTATATTTGGACAACTTGTATATCTACTCAACTTATACAAAGAAAAAGTAATATTTGATCATGTCTACAGTTAGTTAGATACATCAAACTATTAATAATTTGAGAGTATCTTAATTAAGACACAGGAATACCACTCTCATTCTTGTACAAGGTCTTTAATGGATCGCATGGGTTTTAAGAGGTCTACATGTATATTCTAATTTCTCTATAATTTTCTCAATATAATGACATTGAGAGATTACTATATTATTTGTAGACCTTATTATTTTAAGCCTTAAAATCACATCAACTACACCCACATCTTTAATCTCAAATTTACTACATGATTTTAAGCCATAAAATCATATCACCTATACCCATATCTTTAATCTCAAATTTACTATAGAAGAATGCTTTTGTATCATTAATAGTTCTCATATTCAAACCAAACAATAAAATATCATCTATATATAGTCATAGAATGATGAATGCATCATTGATAGATTTACAATAGGCACACATATAAAATATATTAGAAATGAAGTCAAAAGATGAATGTTATTATTTACAAGCTTATTTCAAATCCATATAATGATTTAACAAGTTTATACACATTTGACTCATTCTCACAAGACATAAAACCCTCTAGTTGTTTCATATAAATTTGTTCATGTAAAACACTATATTGGAAAGCAATATCTCGTCTGCATTTAGTTTCTTCTTAAAGATCTATTTGTAACCTATTGTAGAACAAATAAGAGGTAAATCAACCAATTTCAATGTTTCATCCGATAGAATTGATTAAATTTCATCATTAATAGCTTCATTCTAAAACTTAACCTCAAGTAAGGTCATAACCTCCTAGAAGTTAACAAGACCATCCTTAATATTGGAAGTAACAAACTCACTTCCAAAGATATCCTAGCATGTTTACTCTTTAATTCAGTTATTTCCTTAAAACTGTTTGATATGAAAATAATACATTTATGATCACCCCATATTTGTCATCATTTATATAGGATCAAGAATGTAACTAGTAATAAAACCATGATCTTTAGAAGACACACTTTGAGTTATATTAGTCTTCATGAGAACATATTATCAAATAATATAGTATCACGAAGCTCTACAATCGTGTTGACATCTATGTCAAATATATTATATCATATAACAGAATATGTATGTATAGCTAGTCGCCACATGACCCAAAAATATGACATCCATAGTTTTATGTCATAATTTCTTTTTCTTATATTTTAGGATAAGTATTTTTACAAGACACTCCTACACTTTGAGATATTTGAAATTGTTCTTTCAACACTTGTAGAGTTTAAAGAGATTATTTTCCTTATGTTTATAAGAAACTGTTTTCAAAATATGATAAGTTGTATTCAAAACTTCTTCAATAGACATTAACAATATCACAAAGGGTACTATTTTTCCGTTCAACTATAACATTAGATTATGGTGGATATAGATCAATGACTTCATGTACAATACCATCATTTTGATAGTATTCTTAAAAAAAATTGAGGTATACTCTTCTCCCTTATTACACCTTAATCATTTAAGTACCAATTAATTTGTGTTTATGCTTCATTCTTATAAATTTAAAATTTTGTTAAAGCCTATCTTTACTTTTAATAAAGTAAATACAATAGTATCTACTACAATCATCAATAAATATAATAAAATATTTTTTGTTATCCTTAATTGTCTTCTCATTTAATTCACAAATATCAATGTGCACTAAATCCATAATTTCATATTTCCGGTCAATCGTATAGAAAGGTTTTCTAGGTTGCTTCTCTTGCACACATGTTTCACATTTGTTCTTTCTATCTATGACAATTTTGGGAAAAAGATTTAAGTTCATTATTTGTTTCATGGAATCAAAATTAACATGACCACACCTTTCATGCCATACATCAAACGATTCAATGGAATGTAAAAGAAAAAGAAGAAGATGTTTTATTATCATTAAAATTTATTAAAAAATAAAGTACAAGTTTATCATGAATTTTAATGAGGTCCTCTACATCATACAAATAGTTCTTACCAAAGAAACATCAAGTACTAAGTCATGTAATTATGATTTTGTTACCTTTACAATCTAACGTTAAACATGTCATAACTAAGACTAGATCACTTGAGGTGTTCATGTGATTCGTAGGGATATGCTTAACTTCCTAAAGAGTCAGAACATTTTTCGAAGCATGGATATGCACATTTTCCCTATTGTTTACAATCTAGTAATATGACTCATAAATAAATATGAGTTTGGGTTTAAAACATAGATACATGTCACTAACTGTAGGTGTAGTGGTCACCATGTTTATCATAGCTTCCTCAACGACCGCAAATTTCTTGGTTATCTTTAAGGGATACTCGCTAGCCCAATGTCCAACCTGACTACAAATCCAAAATGGTTTGTTTTTAGGTTTCCAATAGTTAGATTCAATTTAAGGCTACCATCAACATTAGCATTAATAATAGGTTTTAGTTTATATACTCTTCCGCAATTGCTATATCTATCATGATCATCAAGAGTCATATTTTTCTTTTATGTTTAAGATTTAAACTAAAGTTCTCTCAAGACTTACAAAACTTCTCAACAATAAACTTATTAGGGAGCTCCATATATGTTTCGTTAAGACCATGGCAAAGAAACAAAAACTCATGCACATGTTGAGTCACATATTTTCTCTATGCTACTTGATATTTTAGAAACTTGGTCATAGAATACTTTTGAAAACCGAGCGTGCAAGCATGTTATATTAGGCTTTGACCACCCTTTAAACTAAAAAGGGAAAACAAACATGATCACTCATAGCGTTAGCTCACTTGGTAGGGCTCTTCACTCACAAGACTTAGGTAGTGTATTCAATTCCTAGGGTGTTGATACCTAGCTTGCGCTTCCCCACTGTAACGAGAAGAAACCCAAAAAGGAAGTTCTTTGGCATATCATGTAAATTCATAAAAGTTGTTGTCAATTAACATGATGTTTGTTGTACATGCAGCCAAGGAAGCATCTCACCTTATATGCATGCATACCTATATACGTAAATGCAGGCACACACACAAGCATCTCTCTTATATAAATGTATATATATATATGAGGTAATGTTCAATACATGATGTCTTTCGATGCATAATCTTTTATGAACATCTCTATTATTCGATCTTTCAAATGGAACATTAAAGTGATAAAATAAAAAAATATTTAATGCACACAGTACATTAAATACAAAATATAATGATACTTTTAATTCAAATCTCCACCGTCCATTGTGTCATGTGAATAATGGAAATGTTTATGTAAGATTATACATTGAAAGACATTATGCATTTACCACTACATTATATATATGTGGAGAGAGAGAACACACACTACAAAGAAGCATCTTGTCTTATACACGTGTCTGTGCATACATACATAGGTACACCCATGTATATGTATATATATGTAGCTAGGGATATTAGAATACATCAGTACCTATTATAAAATCTAAACCCATTTGACAGGATTTAATCCAACTGTTAGATGAAACATCAAAGATATGTTTTAATTGTATGTACATTTAGGAAACATTTTAATTTACCAAATTTTCTTGTTCATGCATCTAACCAGTTTAGTGACGGCAACCAAATCAATTTAACTTTTTGTGAACGATTGAGAGAAATTTTATTCACTGGTTTCAATATGAGTAAGTGCTCCAGCGGCTTGCCATGTAATTAATCAATGTAGTAGCAGATCTACATTAACGTGATTTGGGGCATTTCTCCATCCAACATCTAAGTAAATTAAAAAGCCTAGTTCAGACGATGGCTGAATATACAGAAATAACAGCAACAACAATAATCAAGACTTTTCCCACGCTAACTGGGGCAAGTTGGGGATTGAACTTGAATATGTGGGCTATTTGCGTCTATTCATCTTCCGGTGCTTTCTGCTTTGAAGGTGTTTTTCTACTTTAGTTCTCTCTTATCACTTCAATTGTCTTAATAAGCTCGTTTATGCGTTTTCCACCATTACTACTTGGAAACTTTCACAAGTTCTTTCTTTACGTCTCTTGTATCATTAGGATTTTCAGTGTTAACACGTTCTAAACAAAAGAATCAGTTTTAATACAGATTCCACACAAGATAATCGTGAGCTGTTTGTACCATTAAGAAAGATTCTAGGTCCCCCATCGAGACAACGCACTTGGAAAAAGAAACTATACATTCATATTCACTATCTAAAAGTCGAGGGTTACACTTATTTTCATCTATAAGGGCCGATCTTTGTAGTGGAACTTTGCGGAATTATGGATCTCATAGTTCTGAAACATTGTGCATTGGAAAACAAAATTCTATCATCCTATAAGTTATTGTGCTACCACATAATAATGAAATTGGACAGAGACAAATTTCAGAATTTCGGGACCCCGCCACAATATGGATCCACCACCAGCACAATTCTTTTTCCCAATTTACGTAAAAATGCAGAGTTCATAAAACACAGGCTGGTACTTCAAGTTCTTCGTTTGCATCAACCATGGGAGTGGAACCCGAGGTACCAGTTCCATCCGAAAAGTTCAACAAGGGGACGACCCTACGAACTGGATCTCTTAAAGAGTTAAAGGTACGCAGTCTGAACCGGATCAGATGGGATGGATCTAGATCCAAATGTGAAGACATGATCGGCCTTTGGCTTCTTCATTGGTTGATTCTTGATGATTGGCATCTCGTGGGAAGGATTAAGGGCCACGTAGGCTTGAAAATAAAATAAAATAAATTATTATCTCAAAAAATAATGATTGAATATGAATGAACAACGTTAATGATGAACAAATCAAATCATTATATATATATAATATAATACCATTATTTTTTAATTTAAACAATCGAAAAATGAGACGAATAAGGTATAGAGGTGTTCCTATACCATATCTATATGAATAATGTAGCATATTCATACAGAGTGCTACAGAGGGATTCTCTACATGTCGAAATTCAACTCCACGGACTTCGACAGCAACATAATTAAAGTTTGATTTATTTAGAATTCTAAAAATTATGCAGTTTGCATTTCTTCAACCCATATAGTGATGCACTATAATAATAAATGACAACATTTTTCATTCTTGTGATGGTCTTGTTTGCCTCATCATCAAGGACGGGCAACTTCACTAGCAACCATACAACAACGGGGCACTCTGCTACTTTTCACAAAAACTTTTAAAAGAATAATTGCATTCCCCATCGGCCATAAAACACTAGCAGCTTTCAACAGACTTGCATACACTAACTCTTCTCTCTCTCTTTAACACTCTGATCCACAGGCCCTACCTAGGTAAAAGTGTTCATCGAACTGTTTGAACCGAATCAAACTGGCATTAGGTATCTAGCAGTTAGATTCAATTCTAACAAAAAAAAACTTGATGGTTTGGTTCTCGATTCCAATATTGAAACCAAAACATGAGAACCAAACCATTTAGAGAGAGATTGGTATATGCTAGCATCTTTAGATGTTAGTAAATCTAAACAAATCTCAATCATCTATTTTTGGTGATAGAGGCTTGAGATTTGAATTTATAAAGTAAAAAGTACATGTAGGTACACTTTATTCACTTGATACTTTTGCTTTTTAAATTTCAAATCTCAATCATTAGTCACCAAAAGATGGATGGTTGAGATTTGTTTGTAGTGGTGTTTTGTGTTTTGGGATTGTGGTCTTGTGATTGTATTTTTCCAATTTGTGTTTGTGTTTTCTCTGATAAGGTTATGGTATAAACGTTGTACTGGTTAGATTAGGTCTATGACTAGTGCTTTAGATTTTCTTAGCCTTTCTTGTTCGAATCACATGCCATTTAAATATGAAAAGTGTCGATTTATATTGTTCCTAGGAATTCAACTAATAAGAAGAGGGTGTCTTGGTTGTGCACTCGGTTTCTGCTCATCCAGGCATTCAATTTCAACAGCTTATCAAAAATTATATGTTCCTTTTAATTGTTGATATAAAGTCTTTAAGACTATTATGACAAAGAGTCCAAGAGGCTTCATTGTATCTAGATATACATAGATATACATGTAGATATAAATCTTTATAAGTTTATATATGAGTTTTATAATATAAAATATGAATATATATATATATATATATATATATATATATATATATATATATATATATATATATACTTATATGGATTTAAATCGTGACAAGTGTATAAGTTTATATATATATATATATGAGTTTTCTAACCTCTAGATCCAAATAATTTCATGACATTTATATTGTATTTAACAAAATCCTTAAATAAGTAGAACCATTTTGGTTCGTAACCAAACCAAACCAAAACCCCATAACACGGTTTGGTTCTCTAAAAGTTGAGAACCGAAACTATCCGTCAAAATCCTTAAATAAGTAGAACCATCATGGTTCATAACCAAACCAAACCAAAACCCCATAACACGGTTCGGTTCTCTAAAAGTTGAGAACCGAAACTATCCGTCTGAGGTTGAGGCTAGAGTTGAATCAAACCGACCCCATGAACGCCCCTAGCCTCAAGCCCAAGCTACATTAACCCGTTAGATGTGACATCATGAGCATGAGGTGATGTATGATAGAACTTCCAAATATAATAAATCATTATCAATATACAACTCATTAGCTCAAATAATATATGCTCTATATGTTATAATATTACAAATCGAGTATAACAATCTAGATAGTTTACAAATTAAAACTTGTGTCACTTTATTTAATATCTTGTCATCGTCTCCAAATCCAGTCCCGTGCAAATGTACATATGGTGAAGCAAGCTGAACAAAATCCACTTACACCACAGGCGAATATCCGAACCCAGCGTAACAACACCATTGGCAAGCATACATCAAATGACATACATAACAAATATTTTGAAAGACAGAATACATGTACAATTTCATAGCTAATTAAATAATTTTATATTTGCATATCATAATCATGGACATGTATATAACCATGATCAACATATCATAAAGAAGCAACAGATATAGTTTGGATCAATGGCAGATCTAGATTGAGGTGAGGTGAGATGCCCCCTCCCTCCCGCCCCCGAAATTCAGAAAACCAATGAAAAAGTTACAGAGACAATTGAATCCATGGACACTATAGATAGTTCTCCCCACTTCAAACAGTCGAATAGGCAGCCCGCCGCACCCCATGAAAAAATCTAAATCCGCTGGATTGGGTACTCTGACTAGCTCACTCCCATCTGCCATAAACTATACTTGCAACTCACTTCAACATCATGTTTATGAGCAGACCTACCATGCACACACAGCCCATAACATGGACTAAACATAGTATAGTGTCCTTTGTGACAATAGCGACTTCACAGTCCATACTTCCTCTTCACAGATACGTACATGCATATGGACATACATATATTATATTATAACCTATGGATATATATTATATATTATATATAATCATATAACATAGTATAAATTATATAACTCACATCTAATCCATCTTCAAGATCATTTCATATGCAACCCAATTCAATTAACAATTTTAACATCATTATAGAATAAAACCATAAAATAGCATCATGCATGATTAACATGTAAATAATCCACAACCTTATCATACCAACAAAAGTTTATTCACTTACATTAAATAATACCTAGATTCATCTTGAGAAGCGAAGATCCACATAGAATGCCTCCAAATAATCTCATTTCAAGTCCCTAATTAAATATAACATCAACATTAGGTTATTAGCTTATTTAATAAAGAGACCAGGTCAAACCATGCGCAAATTGGAGTTCAAATGACTCCTAAATCATAGAAATACTAAAACGGACCTGCATCAAATATTCCCTACCCAAAATCACCTATACCAAGTGACTATACGATAACAATCATAATACACTACTCAACTATGAGCCTAGCACTACAAATCATGCTTGAATTAGAGTCGACCAACTCCGGAATCAAGGAACAGTAAAATGGGTCTTCATAAGGGTCCTAAACAGATCCGACCCAACCTAGCCAAGCGTGTCAGTTGCATTATTCACATTTAGAATCATAGAGATATGTACAATCACAAAATAAATGACTTATGCCATGCGTAAGCATGTTAAAAGGCAGAGATATTCGTTGTGGCTGCTGGAGAAGCATTGGTTTAAATGACGAAGAAGAAAGATGCATTAAGATGTAATTTATCAGCATTCTGCAATGCATCACCTTGTTTCTACTGACATAGTTATGAGCGCTTATGGCAAATAAATGTTAACTATGAAATGTCAATATCGTTGTCACATATTTAACTTTTATAATCCGTTGGATGAGAAGACAACAATAGCTTACTGGCACTATTATGCGTTGCGTTCAAATTCTCGAATGATGTTAATAGAAAGATGTTTTTGAGTACTGGACATACATATTGAAATATGTTTAAGTAATGTGCATTCATATTGTTGGAATCTTCCGAGAGTATATGCTCTCTTGTATCATTCAATTAACGCGATCAAATGGTCATGATTCACCATAAAAATCAACGGCGACCATCTGTAAAAAGAAAATGTATCATTGTACTTGCTGATATAGCAAGTATAATAGCTTTTTCTGCACAAATCACAACCATCTGATCGCCTTATTCGGGGTGTCGTGATTAGCAGGAGAATATATACACCTGAAGGACTCTAATAATATATATATATGTGTGTGTGTGTGTGTGGAGAGAGAGAGAGGAAAGCAAAAGCAACAATAAATATCACCTAGCTGCTTCAAAACCATCAGATCTAACATGACAATTGTACAGTCGTGGTAACAACTAGATGCATCTACAGGTAGTTGGCACCTCTCTCTCTATGTGTGTGTCTATATATATATATATATGTATGTATATCATCTATCTGTAAGGTGACGTCTAAATACCATCTAGATGTACCAACACTTGATACCTTACTAGCTGCTTCAAAGCCATGAAATCTAACATGGCTTTGTCAAATCTAACACTGGTGAGACCAACAGATTTATCGAGATGTAGCTGGTGCCAGTCTCTTTTATATATATATATATATATATATTCATCTTTTGCTCCACATAAAAGTATCATTGCTTGGACGAAGCACTGCCAGAGCCATGATTTTATGTGATTAGGGTGGGTAAATGAATAAGGCTACTCATGGTTCAGCTCAGTAAAAAAGATGAGCTCTTTCATGGTCTGAATGATTGGAAAACTCGTCAGCCCTTTGGCTTAGATGGTTCTTGCGTGCTCAGATAAACTCGATTACTTAGCTATAAATAGTGTATCCTTGTGCTAAAAGAACATGTTAACCAAACTAATTGGGTGGCAGAACGTAATTAAATTATCTAATCTCCCACCAACAGAAGAAATTAAATTTTTAATAATATTTTGACTTACATTATGACTAGGAAATCATTTTTATGATGAAAAATGTCCATGCTTCCAGAAGGGCTCTGAACTCCTCCCTCCGGATAGTGTAGGCTTGCCATGGGCACAGAGTAGCCCAACTTCCATTCATAGGTCCTTGGTCGACCTCCTATTGAGAATTTGGATCCTTGCTCCAATGTCTCATCCAGCAACCTTATATATGTGTGTGTGTGTGTGTGTGTGTGTGTAAAGGGGATCCTTCTAACCCATTGCTTTTCGTAAAGTGAGCGTTCCGTAAAGTGGGCTACCTGCTCTACGGGTGCTTCATAAGGTGGGCTCACGAAACGTTCACGGAGCGGTTAGTTGCGTCAGTAAAAGGTGTCCCTTAGGAGTTACTACCTCCAATGGATCGGCATTGGCCAAGACACGCTCTTCGTCAATGATTATAGGTTGTTCTGTCTTCTAGTTCGACACATTGCTCCAAGGCCAGTTGCCTATATAGCATCTTCAGTTTAACGTACTGTCAGCTTTTGTTTTCTCTCTCTCTCTCTCTCTCTCTCTCTCTCTCTCCTCTATATATATATATATATATATATATATATATATATATATATCATGACCGTCCATAAGTTGTGATTAAAAAAACAAAAAATTACTTCATACTATCATAGTTCAAAAATACATTTTGCTTTTCTATTCGTAAATCTCAGTTGCTCTTGATTAGATAATCATGATTAGGAGTATGTCAATCATTTTATTTAATAATAAATTATTAAATATATATATTAATGACTCATATCATTATATACAATATGAACTAAGTTACAAAATCATATATTCATATTGACTTTAAAATACAAATATTACAATATATATAAGTATATAAAACATTAAAGTTAAGTTTTTAACATTATAAATTATCAAAACATCCTTAGAAATTAAAAATAAAATAAGATAAGTGACTTGATCCACCATTTCAAAATAGCAAATTATTTTTCACCCTCATCTTCTTCAAATTCATGAGGATCACAATGAGTAGCAATGTATAGCTCAAACTTAGTTGAATCTAAAAACTTTAGATACTTTTAAGCCTTGAATTCAAAATGTGACAAAAAAATTATGGCTAAAAGAGGAGGATGTATGACTACTAAAGCTTTCTTCTTCTCCTTACGGAATAAGATGGCTATGTGTAGAACTATAATCCCTACATAATTAATTGATTTGTTGATCTTGTATCATTGATTTTACTATGGATATCTTTAAATACATCTAATGATAAGATAAATGATATGTTACTATGAGTACCAATATCTATATCCGTTGTACTTTCTTGGCTCACTAGTATCACCATAGGTCTTTATGGCAACTTCAGTTTCTCTTAAGAATGGCTTTCTCTTTGTTTTTAAAGTCGGAAACACTATCACTAACAAATGTCATTCTTTGATTTTAAAGAATGGCTTTCTCTTCATTAAGATAGTATGATAATACGAATATAATAAAATATTAACTACGAAATAAGATAATAAAGAAGTTCTTAGAATCAAAAAGTTAGCAAGAGAGTAAGTATGAAAAGAGAGAAATAAGAGATGAAGAATCAGAAACACTCAAATGAGTTTGTGTATTTATTGGTAAAACTGTAAGGAAACATATGGCCATTTTCGGTAATCCTAGCACAGAAACGGTTGGATTGGTTATCTAGCCATTATCTGTGGAAATGATGGTTGTAACAGTCATCAATGACAGAAACCATCGAGTGATTTCAAAACTTATCCGTAACCATCCGAGTAAGGGGCTCCAAGAAAAGAAAGCCCAATAGGAAATCCAAGAGGAAAGAGGAGCAGAAACTGCTCTATAAATAGAGAGTAGCGCACGAGAACAGACACAGTGAAACATATAGAAATACTAAGCATTCCTCTTAAGCAAAACCTATTGAGAGTAAACATGAAAAATACCGAAACACACATACCTATTTCAAGATTCGTTGTTGTTGCGCACTTTAGCTTAAGGCAGAGGACACTAGAGGGTCGATCAGAAGCACTGAACCTGCCAAAGAGTCGACGTAAATACCACATCTAGTATTAGAGCCTGTTTTTTTCCCTACAAAAGGTATGCATTAGTTTAAACAAAAAAAAAGAAGAAGAAGAGGGACAGAGAACTTCCTGTAACTTTCAGAAGTAGCAGAAAGCATTTTGCCTTAGTCGAAGAGAGGGCTAGAGGGCAAACCCTACCTGAGTCGAGACAGGGCAGAGAGCAAACCCTGCCTGAGTCAAGACAAAGCAGAAGCTGGTAGAACCTCAGTTAGTAGGTCAGAGGTCGGCCGCAAGGCAAGAAGCGGGCTGGAAGAACCTCGGCCATGAGACTAAAGGTCGGCCGCGAGAAGAAGCGAGCCAAAAAGCCCTCGGCCAAGAGGCCAAAGGAAGGCCAAAGTAGAACCAACTCCAGGAGGCTACGAGTGGCCCTAGGCCAGGAGGCTACGAGTGGATGCAGGTGAGGAGTAGTCGCCTCCCTCCCTCTCTCTCTCTCCTTCGCATTTTTAACACGTCAAAAAATCACTCGGCGATTTCAAGAAATCGCCCGACAGTTTCAAGAAATCGCCTGACGGTTTCAAAAAACCGCTGGCGAAAAACCAATAATTTTAGGAAACCACCCCAATTTTTCAAAATCGCAGGCGGATTCTAGAAAATTGCCTTCGGCAATGGACTGAAAATTATGAACTGCCATTAGATAAAATTACTAAAATATTCAGATATTTTTTGGTAAAAAGACTATTTTACCCTTTTATGGGAGAAAAGGCAGTTTTTTCCTCTGGCAGTATATGAAAATTACCAAAAACTTGGAGATTGAATTATTTTCCTACTCTTTCCGGTTAAAGTTATTACAATAATACCACTATGTCAAAAGACATATTTGTTCTTTTCCTTTTGAGGAAGTTATAGATTCGGACTAAGGGACAAAATTATGAATTTACCCATCAGTGATGAATTTTCAGAAATATCAAACACCATGTTCATTGTTTTGTCCTTGATCTTTCTAAAAAATTACAAAACTGAACAAATAGATAAAATTATTGTTTTACCTCTAGTGTTTTGGAAAATTAATAAAGGCAAGAATTTTTTAGAAAAAATTACGGATTTATCGCAGCGTGTTTTTTATATTAAAAATGACTTTTTATCAGCTCATTTTCATGATATTCTGCATCGTGCTAATTAGAGTTATGTTATTTATGGTTTGTTGCTTGGTAAATGTTTTCCTTTTATACTGTTTATTTGTTATATTTGCCAAACACATAAAAATGAACTTTAAAATATGTTTGTCAGAACTAGCAAAGACAGAAAAGTTAAACGGTCTAAACTTCCAAATATGAAAGAGAAGAATACCACTCGCCCTAACACTTAAAGGTGTAGAGTATGTCCTAAAAGAAAATGTGTGCCCACCTCCACTAGACGCAACGGAGCAACAAATAGAAATGTATAAAACATTTCTTAAATATGACACAATATCAAGAACTATCATATTGACATATATGAAGGATGACTTGATCAAGGTCTTCGAGGAATTTGAGACCGTGAAAGAGTTGTTTGATTCTATAACAACTAAATATTATACAACTACCAAGTTGCATGTCTAGTTGCTACTACGAAAATATAATTCCTTCAAAATGAAAGAAGGGGATAATATAGTAGAACATGTAAACCATATGTTGGTGATGGCAAGAGACCTAACTGTGGTAAAATCAGTCATCCTAAAACCAATGCAGATATCCATAATATTCAACAGTCTTTTCATGTCATGGAACATGATTACCACTGCCCTCATACTAGGGCCCAAAATCAACCTTTATGAATTGCCCTTGAAACTAGCAATTGAGAAAGAACACATGAGTAAAAACAAAAAAAAAAATTTGTTAGTAGTAAAAGATGAGATAGGGTCTAGGTCCAAACCCAACCAAAAGAGAAATAAACCAAACAAAAAGTTTGGCAAAAATAACAAAAAGGATGGTAAATCTTTTAAGAAAATGTAGGAAACCGCTTATGAAGTCAAGTGTTTAAGTTATGAAAAATTGGGACATTACAAAAGTAATTACCGCAACAACAAGAGTAGAGGAAACAACCCATAACACGGACAATCAGAGAAGCACGATATAATTTGCGTGATATCGGAATGCCTCTACATGGATCGCCCTGTAACTGGTTGGTGGATTGACTTAGGAGCAACTAGACATATCTCAAAAACTAAAGAAGGGGCAATATATCTAAAAGAGTAAAAACCAGGAGAACATTAGGTGTACATGGAAAATAATATTTTCTCGGATGTTTTGAGTATTGGGTCCTTTAAAATTTTTGTACAAGGCATACCGATTGTATTGATTGACGTATTGATTGTGCTATCTATAAGGCATAATCTGGTTTAAGTCCCTGCCTTACTAAAGAAAGGTTTTGAGGTCAGGTTTATTCTTGACAAGGTGACTATGAGGAAACATGGAAGAGTATTTTTCTTTGGAGAATTTGATGTACAACATGGATCGTTTAAATTGAAAATTAATGAGAATGAAAATCCTTCTTCTTATATTGATTGTGTTTTTAATGTTGATGTAAATGTATGGCATAAACGCCTTGGGCATATAAGTATGAAAAGTTGAGAAAATTATCCAACTTTGACTTACTGCCAAGATTTGAAGAAAATACTTTTAATAAGTGTGAATCTTGGGAAAATAACAAGAAAAGTTTTTCTCAAAGAGACAACAAGGACAACAACCCTGTTGGAGGTCATTCACACAGATTTAGATGAAATCATATACATGCAGCAACTCGAAGGATATATATTTGAATGTTAAGAAGATAAAATATTTAGGTTGAGAAAATCACTATAGGACCTGAAACATTTACCTCGCCAATGGTATTTGACTTTTTTAAATGTTGTTATTGAACTTGGGTTTGTGGTTAATGTGCTTGATCACTGTATATATGTCTGAAATAGTGGGAGTCACTTTGTCATCTTATTGTTATATGTAGATGACATATTATTGACTGGGAATAACAATGAAATGATTGTCAAAACTAAGTCATGGTTAAACTCAAGGTTCGAAATGAAGAATATGGGAGAAGTATCCTATATCATGGGTATAAAGATGTCTCGAGATAAAGAATCTAAACTCTTATGCCTAAATGATGAGTGATATATTGACTATATCCTCAAGAAATTCAAAATGGGTAAATGCAAGTATGTTGTTACACCCATTGCAAAAGGGGTCAAACTAAGTAAGGTTGATTGTCCTGGTGAAGGAGACGATAAGCATAATGTTCCTTATGCACAAGTTGTGGGTTGCTTGATGTATGTTATATTGTGTACAAGACTTGATATCAACTTCACTTTTGATCTTGTGAGTAGATATCAAAGTAATCCTTGATGGGTGCATTGGATAGCTATAAAAAGTATTTTAAGATATCTGAAAGGAACAAAAGACTTGAAACTATGTTTTCAAGTAGATGAACTGAAAGTGGTTGGATAATCAGATGCTTACTTTGTTGGGAACAAAGATGATAGCAAATCAACCTCGGGACAAATATTCTTATTTGAAGGTTGTGTTGTTTCTTGGGCATGTAAAAAACAGGGTTATGTAGCATTGCATATACAGAAAGTTGAGTATGTGGCTTGTTGTATGGCTGCTACGAGTGCTATCTAGATAAGCCGCTTCATACGAAAAATGAAATGAGTGTCATTTACTATGACAACAACATCATAATTACTCTTATCAAGAGTGGAGCTGATAACTCTAAGAGCAAGCATTTAATGGTTAAATATCACTATGTTCGTGATATGGTTATGAGAAAGGAAATATCAATCTCATACATGCAAACTCATGATATATTGGCAGACTCCTTAACTAAAAGCATAATAGAGGATCTTTTCTCAAAACATGTTACAAACAAGGGTTTGAGATATGTTTGATTATTGTGTAGGTAAAAAACCACACAACAGGTAGTGATTGCAATAGCAATCATAAAATGACATTACTAGGAAAAGCCTGCAAAGTGAGAGGAAAACCAATATATCAGTTCACTTGACCCAAATGGCCAAGTGGGAGATGTAAGGAAACATATGGCTATTTTCGGCAATCCTAGCATAGAAATGATCGGACTGGTCATCCAACCGTTATCTGTAGAAATGATGGTTATAACGGCCATCAATGACGAAAACTATTGGGTGATTTTGGAGCTTATTTGTAACCGTTCGGATAAGGGGCTCTAGGAAAGGAAAGCCTAGTAGGGAATTTGAGAGGAAAGAGGAGCAGGCGTTGCTCTATAAATAAAGAGTAACGCACGAGAACAGATACAGTAATACATACAGAAATACCGAGCATTTCTCCCAAGCAAAACCTATTGAGAGGATACTTGGAAAATACCAAAACACACATACCTCTTTGAAGATTTATTGTTGTTGTCTACCTGAGCTTAAAATAGAGGACACCGAAGGGTCAACCGAAAGCACAGAACCTCCCGAAGAGTCAACGAAAACACCACATAAACAAGAGCCTCACAACCAAAAGCACTCAAATGAGCAAAAGTGAGAGCCTTGTTGATATTAAGCTTGTGCATTTGCTCTTACCGTAAAACGTCTTATTTATAGAAGGAGAGCTTTTGACAAAGAACAGCCTTTGACAACTGGCTGAATAGGCGGTCACGGAAAACACACACTGATAACAGTCAGCCTGATTGACCCATCTCAAATAGGTGAGTGCCATTTGACACCCACCTATTTCAATTTTTTTTTAAGGTGGGGTTGACAACGATCACCCCTCTCGAATAGGGGGATGCCATTTGGTGTTTTCCTATTTTTTAAAATTTTCTTTAAGATTGTTAAGCTGACCGTGGTGCCGGATGAAAAAATCATGAAATGAACTGCAGCCATCCAAGTTGCCTCTAAGAATCAAAACTCCCCACCAAGGGGAACGGCGGGGAGCGCTCTATTGTTGAGCTGACCTCACTCTTATGATATAAGTTCAATTTGAAAATGTATTTGACTTGTAGTCTTCTAGGCAGTGTAGAACCGAATTGAAATCATCGGTTTCCAAAGAACATGAGCCGTAATCGAACAGGGAGCTCCTCGGTTCCAGTTCCGGTTACCATCAGTTCAGTTGGTGGTTTGGTTTTGGTTCAAACCGGCTATATATATATATATATATATATAGAGAGAGAGAGAGAGAGAGAGAGAGAGAGAGAGAGAGGGAGAGAGAGAACTTGACCACTTGTATCTGCAACACGAGTCATTTGGTGACTTACTTGGACATATTAAATGCATATATACTGAGGCTGGCTGTTGACATGCATCTTGTGAGAACCAGCAGCCTGGTGGCTTTTCGAGTGTATTAGGTGCCTCGTAGGAATAGACTGAGGCGTTGAGTCGTATCATTTCGTGCTCATGTCAGAAACAAGTGAACTCGAAGAAAAACCTGTTTATTTCTCATGCTACTATAGGTGGACATGACACGAAACTTTTCTTGTTCGTGCCAGAAATTTTGGTTTGTGGATCAATGTTCATGTCATGTCATTTTTATGTTTGTGTCAAAATCAGGTCAGCCTAAACAAAAGCTCATTTCCGTTTGTGGTACTTGGGTGAACAAAATTGCCGTTTTATGCGAACGTCCATACAGCAGGTTACGAAGACTCAAGTGTAGGGGATATGACAGGTTCCAATGTGCTCAAGTCCCAAAACAGAAACTTGACGGCCTCATATCTTAGCGGATCTACATTTCAGCGAGGTGAAACGTCTGCCTTACTCAAATTTTTAGAAAAATAAATAACTTTTTAGGTATAATGTGGCACTAAAGCCGTGTAGGAGTGTATATAATTCGGGTTAAACCAAAAACATGAACCGATCTACTAAGTTCGGTTTGTATTTATATAACTCGGGTTCAGTTTAGATTTTTTTAAAAATGTTTTTCGGTTCGAGTTCAGTTTTCGTGGGATCCAAAATCGACCCGACCAAAAAACTGATTTTTTAAACTTACTTACGTTCGCCTATCTCTCTCTCCAACTCCCAGTGCAGCATTGTCCTCCTCCTCCTCCCCGTCGATTGGAGTAAAGGCGACTATGCGAAGGAGATCTTGTCGATCGCGCACCGGCCGGAGGCGGTGCAGTGGATCAAGGGGCCCGGAGAAGAATACACGAGAATCCGGAGCTTGCTTACGAGGAATTCGAGACGAGTAGGTTGGTCAGGGAGGAGCTTGATCGGATCGGAGTGGAGCACCGGTGGCCGTTGGCGGAGACGGGCGTCGTTGCGAGGATCGGTACGGGATCCCCCCCGTTTGTCGCCCTCAGAGATGATATGGATGCTCTGCCGATTCAGGCGAGAGTCTTCCCCTGCTTACCCGGTGGAGGAGTTGAATTATGCGTATCCTCTTCTATTCAGCGCGTTGTTGCACACCGTTATGGTGATCTATAAAACGCTAGTGTTTCGAACGATTGTGAGAAGATCAAGTTGTTGCGTACTCTAACAAGCAACGAATGTCACGCTAGATTAAGATATAGTGAGATCGTTATTGTTGATCCGTGAAACAGAAATGCTCCGAAAGGACGCTCACAACCTCATTGTCCTCCTCCTCCCTATGCTGCCCTCTTACAACCTCGTGCTCTCTTAGCTCCCTCCCTCTTTCTCTCTCTCTCTCAGGTATAAATTTTACATTTATTGATTTCTTCTCTATATATTGGTGCAATTTCATACTTACAAAACGCACTTACAACCTCAATAATATGTATGTGTTTATATAACAATAAACAATAAATTTGCTCTACATGTATATCGCATCGTGCTGATAGATTAAGAAAAAAACAATCACTAGAAGGTGTTCCATAATGCTTGTAGATTTGATCCGTATTCCCTTTTGTTTGAAGTAATTTATTGTCGAAGATGGAAGCATGCCAATTTCTAACATATTTTTTCTTCTTTTTTTTCTTTTCTTCTTTCGCTTTTCAGTGTGGTGTATCTTAAATGACAACCATATAAGATAGAAAGTGGCATAATGTTGATGATACTTGACATATTGTTGTTAAGGGTTTACTTAGGTTGTTTTTGCTTTATAAGCTACATAATTGGTTAAAAATCTTAACACATCTTTGCCTACGCACTTGAATTCATTACATCTTAGTCTGCATTATTTAACATCACTATGTTTGGATTGAGTCGTTGTTGGACCATTGTTAATGGATACCTTCATTCCTATCTTAGAAAATCTTTTTATTTGAAAAACATCTTACTTGCCTTTTTTGGAGAACTTTACTCTTGAATTACTCAGAATTTGAGAACCATTTAGATTTGTCTTTACACCACTTCCGTTTTGGTTTTCATATATTATTGATACAAAAAACAACAACTAAGCTTTTTCCCTTACTAGATGGGGTCGGCTACATGGATTCTTTGTTTCCACAGAGCCCTATCATGTGTCATGTTAGCAGTTAACTCACAATAAGCTAGATCATTCTTTATTGTTTCTTTCCAACACTTTTGTGGTCGTCCTCTACCTCTTTTAATACTTTTCAAATTTAGTTTTTCATACCTTCTTATAGGTTCTTCTTTGGATCTTTTTTCTATATGTTCAAACCATCTTAAACGATATTCTCTCATTTTATCCTCTATTGGTGTCACTCCTAATTTGTTTCTAATAACCTCATTATATATATGGTCTTTTCTTGTATGACCACTCATCCATCTCAACATCTTCATTTCTGTCACAGACATCTTTTGTACATATTGATGATTAACTACCCAACACTCAGAACCATAAAACATGGCATGCCTAATTGCTGCTCTATAATAGTTACCTTTTAGCTTTAATGATATCTTCTTATCACAAATAATATCTGATGCTCTTCTTTATTTTAACCAACCAGCATTAATTCTATGCATAACATCTCCATCAATTCTTCCATCACTCTGAAAAATTGACCCTAGGTATTTAAAACTTTCCTTTTGAGGGATGCAATGTGTGCTAATTTTAATTTCTATGTCCTCTGAAGTAACCAAATGATCAAACTTACATTCCATATATTCCGTCTTTGTTCTACTAAGTCGGAGGCCTTTGCTTTCTAATGTTTCTCTCCATAGTTCCAATTTTTTATTAACTTTTTCCTTAGACTCCTCCACTAACACAACTTTCATATATTATAGATACTTTTCCTAATGTATTTTCCTAGCTAGAAATGCTTATGTCTGACATTTATATCTAAATGAAGTCTAGCATTCTTGGGAAAGATTTCTGGGTTGTTTTCTTTCTTCCATATCAAAGAAATAAATTTGACCTACCTGTTTGTTTACAAAATAATATCTATCCTTACATTTTTCATCCTATGTTCCTACAATGTCTGAAATAGGATGCTGTTCAACTCTGTAAAATGTTGAAAATCAGTACCTTATGAAATAATTTCGAGGCAATTTCAAGAATATTTATAGTTTTCTATTTTCATTTGTTGTCTCTTCCCTTTTGCAGAGGTTATTGGATGGTTTTAAACACTTCTATTGGAGGTACTTATCACTTCCACTTCTCTACTTGGCTCAGCACCTATTTCATGTAAGCAAGTTCCTCCTCAACAAATTGTTTAAGGGTGAAACCCTGCCCTTTGTTGTTTTGTAAGATAATATGTATTTCCTAAGAACATTCTTGATATGGCTCAGTTGCTGCAGAGTCCCTAAAAGGATTTCAACCCGTCCTGGATAAGACAAATGGATATTCCTTTTACTACCCATTTAGATGGGAGGTAGAACAGCTTATATCTTGATCTCTCAAAGTCATTTCTTATTAGCTTTTGCTCAATTTTCTTGATGCAAAATTGTTTTCACCAGCTTTTTTTTATTATTAATTTTATTGGAGAACTCTCATTTAGAAAGTAATTGTAAAAGGAAAAGACAAGGCTTTCGAGGATGTGATTGAACCATTGGATAACGTCATTGTCAACTTCATGACATAAAGGAATTTGGTTCACCTCAAAAGGCAAGATACATACTGGATATTGAAAGACATTGTCTTGTTTCACAGAGTTGGGGTTCACCCTTTTGACTTCACTAGTTGGTAATATTCATAAGCAAATGATGTAGTAGTATCTGATTGTCCAGGTTATCGAGGCCTTCATTAAAAAAGTTTGATCTCCTTCATCTCAAAAGATAAAATTAGTTGAGGTGGATGAGATTCAGAAATGTTCTCATTTAACCATTACTGCTTGAAGCTTCATATGAAATGAATGGTTGTTTCTCGTGATTGAATTCAGATTCCCTTATATATACAAAGCCTACCCTCCGAAACTTAAGTTGTTGAGATTTTTCTATTTCCAAGTTGAAACATCTCAACTCCGTCTATGTAAGGGATCACCCTTGCATTGCCGATCCCAAGCCCGGATAAAGGAGGAGGGGGTTGTGTTAGGCTTCCGACAACCAGTGTAAAACTTCGTCGGATTTTTATAACATGGATTACAAAAATTATGAGCATTGCTTTGGGGCGTCCCCGCCTAGTGATGTGCTCTAGAGCCCGAATGCAGTAATAAGTAAGCAAAGGTCACTACATTTTCGCCCGAATATAGTAATCGATTGCAGAGAGGGTTCCCACATCATGGACGAGTGTGGTTAAAGAAGTTAGTCCCGTTGTATTGAAGCCCAAATATAATGAATAATTTTCAAAGAGGGTCTCCGTATTTTGATTATGGACAGATGCGAGGGGTAAGGAAGTTAGTCCTAGAAAATAATATTCATATTGGTTCTTCGAATATCGAAACATTATCCGGTAAGTTAATGGAGGTGATACTATGATTCAGAGAAAGATTCATATTCCATGTTTCCAAGAGACAAAATGGGTTGGAGAAAAAGCAAAGGAGATAGAATATACATGTTTTAAATTATGGTACTCAAGTAAAGAAAAGGCTCGAAATGGAGTTGGTATTATCATAAATAAAGATTTAAAGGATAGTGTAGTAGACATACAACGATATGGTGACCGAATCATGACGTTGAAATTAGTGTTAGGAGCAGAGGTTTTGAATATAGTTTGTGCTTATGCACCCCAAGTAAGACTAGAAGATAGTATAAAGACAGCTTTTTGGGAAGAGTTAGATAAGGTGATTCAAAAGATTCCACAAAGGGAGATGATTTGTTTAGGAAGAGACTTAAATCGACATGTCGGTAAAGAGTCATTAGGATAAAACTTTGGTTTTGGGGACATAAATGAGGAAGGTAGAGAGATTTTAAATTTTGCTATGACATTTGATCTCTTTATAGTCAATACAATCTTCAAAAAATGAGATGAACATTTAATTACTTAGAAGAGTGGCTTATCACAAACACAAATTGATTACTTTATTTGTAAAAAGAAAGAGCGTATTGTAAAGATTGCAAGGTAATTCTAGGAGAAAGTTTAACCACCCAATATCGACTTTAGTTATGGATTTACAAATAAAAAAATGGACAAAGAATAAAAGAGTGCATCGAGCTATTCGGACTAAGTGGTGGAACCTCAAAAGCGAGAAAGAAGATATATTTAAACAGAAAGTCCTTTAAGGAGATGTTTGGAATTATGTTGGTACACCCTGTGATATATGGAACAATATGGCTATACATATTAGGAAAGTGGCGAAAGATGTGTTAAGGGTATCTAAAAGAGGTGTACCAGCACAAAAAGAAGCTTGGTGGTGGAGTGAAGCAGTACAAAATAAAATCAAGGCAAAGAGGGCATGTTACAAATTACATTATGCTAAGAAAACTAGTAAAACTTTAGAAGTTTATAAGAAAGCAAAGAAGGAAGCGAAAAAGGCCCTGAGTGAAGCAAAAGCTAAAATTTGAGAGGATTTATATAAAAAACTCAACTCAAAAGAGGGTGAAAGAGATATATTTAGGATATCTAGGGCTAGAGATAAGAAAACTAAAGATCTTAATTATGTTAGATGCATCAAAGACAATGATTAAAATATTCTAGTGGCAAATGATGATATAAGAAATATATGGAAAAACTATTTTTATAAGCTTTTTAATGAAAATAAAGATGTTAATATTAGCTTAGGAGAGTTAGCCAAATCAGAAAAATATATAAACCACAATTTCTACCGACGTATTCAAAATAACGAAGTCAAAGAGGCTCTTAAACATATGAAGGGTGGTAAATCAGTAAGACCAGACAATATTCCTATAAAAATTTAGAAAATCCTAGGAGAAACAGGAATTACTTTGTTCACAAGATTATTTAATGAAATATGGAGAAACCAAAAGATGCCCAAGGAATGGAGAGCGAGTACACTTATACCTATATATAAGAACAAGGGAGTCAGTCAGAATTGTGCGAATTATCGAGGTATCAAGTTAATGAGCCATACTATGAAATTATAGGAAAGAATTATCGAGCGTAGGTTAAGACAAGTATCGAGTACAATAGAGAACCAATTTGGATTCATGCTAGGCAAATCTACTGTTCAAGCGATTCACCTTTTGAGATGTCTTATAGAACATTTTAGAGCAAAAAAGAAAGACCTTCACAAGATATTTATTGATCTAGAAAAAGCTTATGATAGGATACCAAGGGAGGTTCTTTGGAGAACTTTGAAAAAAAGAGTTATCCCATTGACATACATTAACCTTATAAGAGACATGTACGATGGTGTAAAAACATATATGATGAAGAAATGACACACTTCTTTGAAGTTAATATTGGGTTACATCAATGATCAACTTTAAGTCCATACTTATTTATAATGGTGATTAATGAGTTAACAAAACATATTCAAGATGAAGTACCTTGGTGTATGCTATTTGTAGATGACATTATATTAGTGGAGGAGTCTAAGGAAAAAGTTAATAGAAAATTGGAACTATGGAGAGAAACATTAGAAAGCAAAGGCCTCCGACTTAGTAGAACAAAGACAGAATATATGGAATGTAAGTTTGATCATTTGGTTACTTCATAGGACATAGAAATTAAAATTGACACACATTGCATCCCTCAAAAGGAAAGTTTTAAATACCTAGGGTCAATTTTTCAGAGTGATGGAAGAATTGATGGAGATGTTATGCATAGAATTAACGCTGGTTGGTTAAAATAAAGAGGAGCATCAGGTATTATTTGTGATAAGAAGATATCATTAAAGTTAAAAGGTAACTATTATAGAGCAGCAATTAGGCCTGCCATGTTTTATGGTTATGAGTGTTGGGCAGTTAATCATCAATATGTACAAAAGATGTCTGAAACAGAAATGAAGATGTTGAGATGGATGAGTGGTCATACAAGAAAAGACCATATACATAATGAGGTTATTAGAAACAAATTAGGAGTGGCACCAATAGAGGATAAAACGAGAGAATATCGTTTAAGATGGTTTGAACATATAGAAAAAAGATCCAAAGAAGAACCTGTAAGAAGGTATGAAAAACTAAATTTGAAAAGTATTAAAAGAGGTAGAGGACGACCACAAAAGTGTTGGAAAGAAACAATAAAGAATGATCTAGCTTATTGTGAGTTAACTGCTAACATGGCACACGATAGGGATCTGTGGAAACAAAGAATCCATGTAACCGACCCTGTCTAGTATGGGAAAAGGCTTAGTTGTTGTTGTTGTATCTATGACTTATGCTACTCTAACATGATTATTACACAAAACTAACATGAGTCTTACACAAAAATATTCAACGTGCCTATGGGAAAAGGTCTAACTGAATGTGATTCCTTTCTTACTGTTATGATGAAGACCATTGCTTTAATTTGGTTAAATTTTTTGACTTTCATTATGCTTATTCTGTCATGTCTGATGTTTAGGAAAAGCATGTCTATATATGTGTGTTTATATATGTATATACATATATGTGTGTACATATATATATACATACATGTACATATATTTATATGTATATAGTGTATATTTATATATATTCATACATGTAGTCACATATATATACACATACATATACATACCTATATAGAATTCAGCCATATGGGGTAAACCAAATAACAGAACTGAAATATTTTGGTTTGATTTGGTTCAGTTACCTATACATTTTGGTTCAGGTTTGGGTTCGGTTTTGAAATTCAATGACTGTTTGGTTTTGGTTATTTTGGTTTGATTTGGTTATTGAACCAAACCGACCGATGCACACCCCTAGCCATGTGTGTATGTGTGTGTTGTGTGACAAAAGCGTGGGCTATCTGTCCATTTCTCAAGCCAGGCCAAAAGATCCAACCGCCTATCTTTTTCAATTGCGGATAATGTAGGAAGAAAAACAAAAATCCACATTACCTCTTCACCTTATCTGGTTAGGGTGGGCAAACAAGCTCCAGCAAACCATTGTTCAGCACCAACTTAATGCTGCTGCTTGTGTTCAGCTTGCTCATTCCAGTTGAACTTAGCATGAACCGGACATAAGCGATGTAGATGATCAGAATACAAGGTGGTCAGTAAAGTTGATTAATTTTAATTAGTAATATATTGCTTTCATTAAGAAAAGTTCCTTAGTTTTTCTAGTACAATTCCAAAGGGTCATATGCAACCTTCTGCTTTTGTTGTTAGAGAAAGACCAGTCTTTACCTTTTTGCTTTTCTTTATACTAAGCCAAGAACTACCAACTACCAGGTGAACCAACTCCATGGTGAAGACCTAGCCCCCAAACTGTACACTGGCTTTTGGGTTATGCGCGGGCATCGACAGCAGCTGGAGCTGAACCCTGGCTGCCAGTTGACTTCATTTTCATCTTCCTCAGAAAGCAATTCGGGTAGGTGCATTAGATATCCCACAAGGGTTGTAACTACTCAATCACCACACAGTCAGAGCTGATTTGGAACTGACCCGTCAGTTTCAACCGGAGGACTGAGCGAGGAACCTACCAGAACCGGAACTGATGGTACGAAACCCAAAACTGGGAATCATTGAGTTCAGTTTGATTTCACCTTCCATGGAACTGAAACCAGGCCTGAACCATAACCACAGTTCCAATCTTTTTATTTCAAAACTTTTAATGCTTCTTTTTTTATATTTTGGACGGTTTAAGACTCAAATCGGAACCAGAACTTCTGGAACCAGGCACATCTAACCACATATATCAAGATCTTTTCCACATGAGAAAGTCCATGTTCATATCCATGCAAAGTGACATGAAAGGAAAGAAATTTGAACCTGTTCTGGTTGACCAGATTTTGACACAAGCACGAAACATGACATGGAATGTAAAATGGCTGGTAATTTAGGCACAGTGCGAACTCAACAGACGCACCACCTGAAGCAACATCAAGATATCAGGTCGTGTTCAGCTTTACTTATTGTTGTCGTCTAACGTGCATTTTTTCGGCGTCCACACTTATTTATGACATGACACATGATTTGTCACGAACACAACCCGGGAAGCAAATGGCCAACCCTCCCCCCAAACTGATGCTTCATGCAACCTTAAACACATCAGCTACTCCTTTCATTATAAAAATGATAAAAAATAGACAAATAAACAAAACTCACGACCTCTTTGTCTCGAGCCAACGTCTTAAACAAGAGCATAGTGTCCTTTGGCCCTGAATTTTGCAACTAATTGCAAGGGATGCAAATAGTGACGTTTGGTTAAAACGCGAGCAATCTGAGACTCGGATTCGAGAATGTTCAGCCTAGACGTGGCGACTATAGATCCCACCTAACAACCTGACCTCAAAACTCTATGTCCAGCTCAAAGGTTAGGCACTCTGGGTCCGGTCTGGATCATTACAAAACGATCCAACAACAATCAGGTCAGATCTGGGTAGACTTGAACCTGAAAATGTTTGCATATAATATACATTGTATATTATATTTATAAAATGTATTTTTTTCATATATATATATTTATACACACAAACACATTACGTGTCCACCTATATTTATATATTTACACCCTATGAGATTGTAGACTAGTCAACCACAGGGAGACCCGTATTCGGATCTTTGAAAATGAACCCTGAACAAAAACAATCGGGTTGATTCCAGGTCAACCTTATTTTGACCCAGAGCCAAAGTGACCCAACCCATTGACCCGATTTTTCACCCCCTAGTTCTGCCTAGGCAAGGAAGGAATCGAACCTGTTGAACTAGTTTCTAGACCTGCATATTTTCTGGCTTGTTGAAGCCAACGTTTTAAGTTCCGTCTTGAACTCATACCTCACAATATATGAATAACCGAGTAACGATACGGCACAATACTCTATTTTACTTCATGAAAAACATTTCAGATTAACAATGAAAAAGTACAAGCAAATGGCATGGTCCCATATGATGCCATAAATACCGTATTGTGAGATACCAAGCAGCGAATTGATAAAACGAGTGAATCTCCCTAGACTGAATGTTATTGAGATATGGGTATTGATATGATCCTACCTTGATGCACGATACAATGTTTATAACATTGATGAAAATGAGAAGGTTATGGCAGAAACTTGAGAATTAGAGATGGTAAGCGGAAGTTTGAACAACTTATTTTCCATCTAGCAGCCCAGGGTCCTCTAGACTAAGCTAACCCCGTTGGGACAACTGCAGATAGACTTGCTGAATCTAAATCCAAGAAGCTAAGCGGATCCACAAGGTTGGTTCATGAGTTTGTTCAAAATACATTATAACTGCTCGTCTTTAAAGTGAACGAATATAGTCCGAAGGAAAGCGGAAGTCTAAAGTACCTTCTACAAAGTTGTGGGCAACAAGGCTAAGAAGTTCAAAGCAACAAAAGCTTTGAACAGAACCATCATCAAGCAGCTATCTTTGCAAAAAGATGCTTGCGAATCTGCAAAGGGTAGAAATATTTGTTATCGACCATAGCCACCTATGGAACAAATCACCAAACAGCAAATGTCCGAGTAAAAAAAAAAATCAAAACGAAGAACAACAATATTTCATTTGTATCATGATTTGTTAAGCATTGATGTAATATGATTACTTCATAAAAAACGCCACTGCGTAGGATATTTAGTTTGTATCATAATTCGTAAAGCATTGCTGTAATATGATTAGTGAATATGCCATTCACTAAACACACCCCAGGAAGGTTCTTGATCGGTTCATATGGTTCAACTATGATCATAATTGCACTTTGCTTCTGCCCCATCTGGCTGTCCCTCAAAAAAGTCCCCACAACACTCTCAGTCTTTTCTCAAAAGAAGACATCACTGATAACAGACCTAAAAGCTTAAGTCAGACACAACAACCTGCATCAAATCAAAACTAACTTCAAAAATCCAGTGACAAAGGTGGTCCGGATTGAGAGAGAGAGAGAGGTTTAACTTTTGAGACATCAATGCTATGTCACACGGGTGCGGGTGCGGGATATGGCAAATTTCAAAAAATTTGGGTGCGGCAACACGGCTAAGTTATATAATATTATATATATTATATATTCAACTAATTCAAGCTAGAAGCATGGAACTAGTGAGAAATCAATTAACATTCGACAACAATAAGTACACAACTTTATATTAAAGGAAAACAAGTAAAGAACTACCTATCTCATCATAATACACAGATTTGCATATCAATAATTTTATCATAATATCATTTATCAACTATGAATAATATTAATGTTTGATAAATGAAATGAAGTAATGAATATGTACCTGATAAATTATAGATCTTCACTATCAACAATATTATCAACTGAAGGGACTATTGGTGGTACACATGAGCAAATAAAGTATTTTATTTTATCTCATCCTGGTTGTGCATTGTTTGGCATTAGAAAATGATTTATCTATTTACATGCATCTTCTAATTACGGATCTATTTTCATTGACAGGTATCTAGTGAGTCAAGGCTGCATCAAACCCTTGTGTGATCTTCTGGTGTGCCCAAACCCGAGAATCGTGACTGTCTGTCTGAAAGGACTAGAGAACATATTGAAGGTTGGGGAAGCAGAAAAGAACATGGGCAATACTCGGGGTGTGAATGCATACGCCCAATCTATTGATGATGCTGAGGGATTGAAGAAGACTGTGTGAATGCATACGCCCAATCTATTGATGATGCTGGGGGATTGAAGAAGTCGCAAAGGGTTCGAAGCCAACCTGCAGATGAAGGAAGCATTCGAAGCCACGCCGCAGAGAACAAGAGGAAGAGATGAGAGAGCCACGCCGCAGAGAACTCACGGGAGAGATGAGAGAGAGAGAGAGAGGAATAGGCACGGGCACGATGAGAGAGAGAGAGGTTTTTAAAGTTCTGCCCTAGAATTTGGATGAACGTGACCTCAGACACGTTGACCACACCTACACTGTAAGTCAAACACGTTGACCGTGTCGACAAATGACGACATCGTGTCGGTGCCGCACCGACACAGTGTCAGTGTCGGTGTCGCACCAGTGTCGACGCCAACACCCCACCTCCTAGAGGTGTATATGTGACATAGCATCAATGCATCTTCCATCAGAACTACAAAGTCTCATATTCTATGGTCCATGAGAATGTCGCCCCAAAATGCAATCCAGTCACATGGAGTAGTAACAAAAAACCCTACCAATCACTTTCCTTCCTATTGTTCACATGATTCACAAGTTACTTCAATGATTTGAATTTCTTTTAGAAGCCCATTTGTGTTAGTCATGCAATGAATTAGTAAAGGCGAGTATAATTCTCAAGCAGTTCTAGTCAACATGATAAAAAAACACCAACCGACAAAGGGATAGATACCTCTGGCAGCTTCTGCCGGAATACAACATCCAACCTGGCATCAAGCGTATTCGCGCATACAATCTTTCCATCACGAGAAGCCAACACCACACCACCAGCACTGAGCAAGCACATGAATCAAAATCAAATCAACATAGCAGAGAAAAGTAGCTGTAGGTAATGTATCCAATCATAATGGCATGCAAGAGGACTGAATGGTGAAGCTTAAACCAGTCACAAGTATCATTTTCAGAAATTTCTCAGAGAAGGAAGACCTCAAGATGAATTAAGACTTCTCATTTTCTAAGAAAAATCTCGGTGAATAAAAGTTTATCGAAAAACATTAAAATGAAGATGCTCAACAACAACAACAACAACTAAGCCTTTTACCATACTAATGGAGTCGGCTACATGGATTCTTTGTTTCCACATAGCCCTATCATGTGCCATGTTAGCAGTTAACTCGTGATAAGCTACATCATTTTTTATTGTTTCCTTCCAACACTTTTGTGGTCGTCCTCTAGCTCTTTTAATACTTTTAAAATCTAGTTTTTCATACCATCTTACAGGTTCTTCTTTTGATCTTCTTTCTATATGTCCAAACCCCCTTAAATGATATTCTCTCATTTTATCCTCTATTGGTGTCACACATAATTTATTTCTAATAACTTTATTATGTATACGGTCTTTTCTTGTATAATCACTCATCCATCTCAACATCTTCATTTCTATTACAGACATCTTTTGTACATGTTGATGATTAACTACCCAACACTTCGAACCATAAAACATGACAGGTCTAATTGCTACTCTATAATATTTACCTTTTAACTTTAATGGTATCTTCTTATCATAAAGAAAACTTGATGTTTCTCTCCATTTTAACCAACCAACATTAATTCTATGAGTAACATCTCCATCAATTCTTCCATCACTCTTAAAAATTGACCAAACTTTTCTTTTAGGGGATGCAATGTTTGCCAATTTTAATTTCTATGTCCTCTGAAGTAACAAAATGATCAAACTTTCATTCCATATATTCTGTCTTTGTTCTACTAAATAAGAAGCCTTTACTTTCTAATGTTTCTCTCCATAGTTCCAATTTTCTATTAACTTTTTCCTTAGACTCCTCCACTAACACAATGTCATTTGCAAATAGCATACATCAAGGTACTTCATCTTGAATATGTTTTGTTAACTCATTAATCACCAATAAGTATGGACTTAAAGTTGATCCTTGATGTAACCCAATATTAACTTCAAAGAAGTGTGTCATTTCTTCATGAGTCCTCACATATTTTTACACCATCGTACATATCTCTTATAAGGTCTATGTATGTCAATGGGATACCTCTTTTTTCCAAGGTTCTCCAAAAAACCTCCCTCAGTACCCTATCATAAGTTTTTTCTAGATCAATAAACATCATGTGAAGGTCTTTCTTTTTTGCTCTAAAATGTTCTATAAGACATCTCAAAAGGTGAATCGCTTCAACAGTAGATCTGCCTAGCATGAATCCAAATTGGTTCTCTATTATACTCGATACTTGTCAACCTACGTTTGATAATTCTTTCTCATAATTTCATAGTATGGCTTATTAACTTGATACCCCGATAATTCGCACAATTTTGAATGTCTCCCTTGTTCTTATATATGGGTATAAGTGTGCTCGCTCTCCATTCATTGCGCATCTTTTGGTTTCTCCATATTTCATTAAATAATCTTGTGAGCCAAGTAATTCCTGTTTCTCCTAGGATTTTCTAAACTTCTATAGGAATATTGTATGGTCTTACCGATTTATCACCCTTGATATGTTTAAGAGCCTCTTTGACTTCATTCTTTTGAAGAAAATGTGGTTTATATACTTTTATGATTTGGCTAACCCTCCTTAGCTAATACTAACATCTTTATTTTCATTAAAAATCTTATAAAAATAGTTTTTTCATCTATTTCTTATATCATCATTTGCCACTAGAATTTGTTCATCCTCGTCTTTGATGCATCTAACAGAATTAAGATCTTTAGTTTTCTTATCTCTAGCCCTAGCTATCCTAAAAATATCTCTTTCACCCTATTTTGAGTTGAGTTTTTTATATAAATCCTCCCAAAATTTAGCTTTTGCTTCACTGACAGCCTTTTTCGCTTCCTTTTTTTTGCTTTCTTATAAGCTTCTAAAGTTTCACTAGTTTTCTTCGCATAATGTAATTTATAACATGCCCTTTTTGCCTTAATTTTATTTTGCACTACTTCACTCCACCGCCAAGCTTCTTTTTGTGCCGATGCACCTCTCTTAGATTCACCTAACACATTTTTCGCCACTTTCCTAATATGTACAGTCATATTGTTCCACATATTATAAGGTGTACCAACATAATTCCAAGTATCTCAAAATGAAGATGCTCAAGAGTAAATAAATATATACTAACCCTAACCATTAATCTAAATACTCTTTTGGTACCACCCAAAAAGCCAAGCCTTTTCATACACTAAGTGGGATCTGGTACATGGATTCCATAGCTCGGACCTGTGCCATATTTGTATTAAACTAAACCCTCTTCTGATGATTTTAGAAAAATGAATCGCTTAACAAAAAGTTTTAAAAGGTCTTTGTAGTATAATAGTAGCATGACTGCCTAAAGAACCCCCCCCCCCCCCCCCCCCCCCCCTCCCCGCCCCTTAAACTATTGAAGTGGAATAAAATTATGACATGGTTTACTTATTAAAGCACCAAGAAGATGGCCATGGCCTTGGATTAGTAAGAGATTACCATGAAGGACCATGAGCGTTATGGTGGCTTGGAGCAGGAGGCAGATAGACGTGATTGTCAACTATAATATCAGGAGCATGAACGTTGGCTTTCTCCACATATTCCTGCTTTGCTGAATCCAGAATTGACTCAACCAAGTCGATATCAGCCTTCCGACAGCGTAACAATACAGCTGGTTCTGTAAGTCATACTAAGCTCTAAAGAAGGAAGGTCTGAGTGGGACTAAATTATTCATCTAGAATGATCAGTATCCACTCACGAGTTTTTGTCTGTTTCTACCTGGACAATCAGATCTTTCAGAAGCTTTCCATAGGCATCATGGTTATGGCATGCAAGAGCTCCTTTGCTGCTGCTTCCTTCATAGAGTTAACTAGGTCATCCTGAGCTTGCAAAACCTTGATCCGTGATGCATTCAACTGCATCGAATATTCACTGCATAAAAGACAACATAAACGTCAAACATCCAGTCATCTCCATGCAAGATTGGAATCAAATTTTTCAGCACCTAATGGTAAGTATATGCAAAAACCAAACTTATCGCTAGGCTAGGTACCTATATGGAATCTAAATCTACCAGTTGTGTAAAATGAAACCACTCATATCACAGTTGGAGATTGATCTCAGTTACTAAGAAACTATGTTGTCCTGTTACAAATCAAGCAGCGCTTTAACTCCTGCTGAGTCCCTCCCCCCGCCCCCAAAAGTTCCTTCCTTTTAAGTTTGGATTAGGTCCTCCAGCCCTCAATCTACTTCCCAACAGAAACAGGAATTCTCATATGGGAAGGAGATTTAGGAACCTTACCAAAGCCAATAAACTCATTAAGAAGGATAAGAGGAGAGAAAGAGAAAAGGGAGAGAAGTAAAGGGAGAAAGGAGAGAAGTAATAAGAAAAGTGGCTCAGTCTTTCTCCGTTCACTACAATTTTCAAGTTTTTCAATAGTTTGACTTTCTAAACTCCACCTGTCAACCCTAACCACATCAAGGGATTGAGTTATTACCGTATTTTATTTTGAATCAGAACCAGTACCAGTTTGAAACTTTAGTACCATAGGGCAACCACTCATACAACTATGCTTTCTCTAATTCCCTCATTTCTAAAAAAGGCACGTACATACAAAATTTGGTGGTTGGTGCAACTTCAGGCGCTAACATATCCACCTAAGTGAAGACCAGTGTAAGTCTCAGAATAAGTTCTAATAGGATTAACAGACTAATACCAAAGGTTATTAGGTCTTAAATGCTTGGGCTGGGGATACTTTTTGCTTGTGCCCAACTACAGCTTTCCCCAAAATAATAATGAGCCAATATGATGCATATATTACCGTTACAACAATTAAACTCATATCAAAGGTTCCCTTGTACGGTTGTCTCCAGGAAGACTTTCTCAGTTCAAGAATCTTATGTGAAACTATTGTTTAGAAGAGAGTCAAGTTCATGTTGCAAATCTTTTAGCAGTTAAAGGACAGTAGTGGAGACTGTTTGTTATCACACATGTTGTACCCAAGAGAAGCATAATGTCAAAGCAAAACTCATGTTCCGTGAGAAGCTGAAGGTCCAGGAAATCTTCAAGAAATATACTTCCGGCACAACTCTATTTACGGTAACAACTAACCACTGAAAAACAAGCAAGGCCTAAATGACATAATAACATCAACATCATCACAACAGAGAATCTTATAAATAGCAGAATTGCTACTTAATGCAAGTGGAGCAATAGCATATTTATCCTGCTAAAACAAAATTGATCCACACATTGGCATCTCACATTTTTTTGCAGATTTCAACCTGCTTCTCCTTTCTTTCATACTCTTGCCTAACCTTTCGCTTCTCAGCTTCCACTAATTGGAGTTTCTCAATGTTAAATTTCTGCAACAAGATTAAATGAGAAGAGCTAAAAACAATGTAAACAGCTACCCTACATCTTTACTAAATAGATAAGCATCATTTTGAATCACGTTGTAAGCATTCTTTATAGAGTGGTGCAAAATCAGTCTTACATCACCAAGCACATGAAAAGTGCCAACCAGAAAAGTACCTCACATTGCTAGGATGATAAGAAAGGCTATTTTAAAATATTTCAAGAGTATCCAACTATGAACTCTTCTTAAATTTATACATGGTTAGATCCTTAGGATTCACCAACTTCTTTGTGGGTACATTTGAAAAAATCATACCACTAACTTTTGTCAGCATGGAGTATCCCATCTGTAATGAAGACGATGCTCCAATATAACAGCAGAAGATCGATGAATAAATATCACCACAATGTACCTATCACAAAGCCTTAGAAAAGGCTATAGCCGAGTGCAACGAGGGCACACCGAAAGAGTAATGAATACAAAGCACACCGAATAATAAATAATCTTTATTGATTAGTCACAAAAGGCTTTAGAATATGTTATACAATTGTCATATTTATAGAAGAGAGTACATGAGAATAAAAAGAGAAGAGAAGAGAGAAGGGGGTAAAGAGGAGAAGAGGAAAAGGGGGCTGATCATAGCCAGCCCCCAACGGCTAGTGGCCCTGCTGTCCCAGGTCGGGCCACTTGGGCCCATTTTCTAACACCCCTCCTCAAACTGACAACTCCATGACTTGATTGCTAATTAGAGACTGAAAGCGAAGAAGGTAATGACTTGGTGAAGACATATATAAGTTGATACTCTGATTTTAAAAATTGTAATGTTAAATTGCCTTATAGATGCTCTTTACAAATGTAGTGACAATCCATCTCTATATACTTTATACGCTTATGAAAGGTATGATTATTTGCTATATATATAGCACTTTTGTTGTCACATATCATGATTGGAGGGGCTTCCAATTGTATGCCCAAATCTTGAAGTAGTAATAAAAAAAAAGTTAGTTTGGTAGTTGTGTTTGTCATTGCACGGTACTCAGCTTCGGTGGAGGAAAAAGATGCCTTTTGTTATTTCTTGCATCTCCATGAGATAAGAGAGTGGCAAAGGAATATACAGTAGCCGATGGTAGAGTGCTTGTCATTCACATCACCACCCCAATAAGCATCAGTATATGCGAGTAACTGAGATAAAGAGAAAGATGATAGAAATATTCTTTTGGTTGAGGTTTGTCGAATATAATGAATAATCCTCATAACAACACTCATATGCACTGAGGTGGGCGCACGTTGAAACTGACTTACAGTATAAACGACATGAGCAATATCTGGCCGTGTTATGGTAAGGTAGGTGAGTGCTCCAACCATCTGTCTATAAGGTGTGGGTTCACTCAAAAGTTCGCCATCAACTAGACGCATCTTTTAGTTGATTATCTCAAGTGTCTCAACAACTTTATCATTTGTAATACTTGATCTAAGAATAATATCATTAGTAAACTTGGTTTGTGATAAAAAGAAACCTCTATCATCACGAGTTACCTCAATGCCAAGAAAATAAGAAAGTTGACCAAGATCCTTCGTTTCAAACATATTATCAAGTTCTTCCTTGATTTGTTGGATACCAGAATTATCACCACCTGTAATAATCATATCATTGATGTAGAGCAAAAGAATAACAATACCTGCAGAGGATTTTCTTATAAACAAAGATGTGTCAGTATAACAGACAGTAAAACCATGCAATGTCATGAATTCAATCATCCTATCAAACCAAGCTTTGGGAGATTCTTTGAGACCATATAAAGCTCTTTTGAGATTTAAGACTTGGTTTCTAGGAAGATTGAGACCAAGAGGAGGCTCCATATATACTTCTTCCTTCAACCAACCATTCAAAAAAGCATTTTTAATGTCTAACTGATAGATATTCCAATGATGAATTGCACACACAACTATAAGTGTTCTAACAGTTGTCATTCTAGCCACAGGAGCAAAGGTTTCTTCATAATCAATTCCATATTCTTGTGAGTAACCTTTGACAACTAATCTAGCTTTATAGCGATCTAATGAACCATCACCATTAGTCTTAATTTTATAGACCCATCGACAACCTATAGTCTTTTTGTTTGATGGTCTAGAGACAACATCCCATGTTTGGGCTCTATATAAAGCATCTAACTCTTCGTTCATTGCATGAATCCAGTCTTGTGATAACTGGCTTCCATAAAGGTTCTAGGTTACTTTATAACTAAAATATTTGTTACCAAAGCTCTATATGCTTTGGTGAAAAGCTATCATATGAGACAAATCTTTCAAGAGGTCTAGAATCACAGTTTGACCTTCTAAGAATAGGCACATATCTCCTAGTATAATGTTGATCAAAAGGTGTAATAGGGTGTCTTGTAATCATATGTTCATCAAGATCATTTTCTATATGAATTACCTCATCACCTAAAATATCATTCAAGAAGGAATAGGAGTCATCAAGAGAACTAACATCATCCATGCCTTTAAAAACATATTAATTTTCAAGAAACTTGATATCTCGCGATACATAAAACTTATCAGTTTTATAATCATAACACCTATACCCCTTTTTTGTTATTCCATATCCTAGAAAGACACATTCTATGGCACGAGACGATAGTTTATCGTCTTTTTCAGTATAAACAAAGCATTTACATCCAAAAATATACTGTCTTAAATAGTTGGGAGAAACTTTAAAGAGTTTTTCTATAGGAGACAGATTTTGTAAAATCGAAGAGGGCATCTGATTAATTAAATAGACTACAGTCATAATTGCTTCTACCCAAAAATTTTTAGGAACACTACTTGATAAAAGCAAGGTTCTTTTGGTTTCCAAAATATGTCTATGTTTAAGTTCAAAAATACCATTTTGTTGAGGAGTCTTAGAGCAAGAAGTTTGATGTATAATTCCAAATGTATTAAGATAGTTTTTAAAATCCTTTAACATAAACTCTCTTCCTGAATTGGATCTAAAAATATTGATTTCGGAATCAATTTGACTTTTTACAAGATTATGAAAGATAACAAAATTTTGAAAGACATCGGATTTTGCTTTTAAAAGATATACCCATGTATACCTAGTAAAGTCATCTATAAAAATGACATTATAGAAAATACCTCATTTAGACAAAACGGGTGTCGGACCCCATACATCCGAATGAACTATTTCGAGCGGTCTTGTGGTAACATGTGTTTTGTTTGGAAATGGAAGATGTTGCATTTTACTATGAACACAATCTTTGCATGAAAAATATTTCTTAGATTTCATTCAAAGAGGACATTGATACAATTTTTTAGCATTAAGATGTCCTAGTCTCTTGTGCTATAAAAGAGTATCATTTGTCAAAACATTAACATATCCTATACTATGCAAATAGTCCATAATATAAAGTCCACCCTCTCTATGGCCACGACCAATCACCTTCTTCGAGAGGTGATCCTGTACAACACATCCCATGGATGAAAAGGTTACAACATAGTTTTTATCTGAGATTTGAGATACAGAGAGTAAGTTTAAATTTAGTTTTGGAACACTAATTTTTGAGATTACAAAATTTTTATTTTGTAAATCACCAATTTTATCTACATCTAATTTTGTTCCATCCACGGTGTAAACACAAGATAAAGATTTTTTAACACATGAGTTTAAAATTCTTTCATTAGAAGCATATGACATAAAGCACCTGAATCAAGAATCAAAGAGGTCATACCTTGAATTTCTTTTGTTGAATAAGAGCAAACCGCACCAACTGTTGCTTTCTCCTTTATTTGAGCTTCAAGTTGCTTCACTTTTTCTTCAAGTGCAAGGATGGAAGATGAAGCATATTCTTCCACTAAGGTCACCTTCTTTTCAATTTAGGGCAATTTGGCATTATGTGCCCGACTTCTCTACAATAATGGCAAATGACCTCCTTTCTTGCTTTGCTTGATCCTTCATTTTTTAAATAGAGAGGATGATAAGCCTTCACATTTGCTCCAGGTATAGAATACGACAAGTGCGGTATTTTTTGAAGCCTAGCTTCATTCATTTTTTTTCGTGATTTAAAGATCGGTAAGAACCTCTTCTTTGGTAGGAAACGGCTTTCAATAAATAAGAGATGACCTAACTCCTTCAAATTCTTCTCGAAGACTTCGTAAAAATAGATATACAAAATCTTCATTGTCTTTACAGTGTCTCTCATTAAGACATTGTGTACATTTCTTTCTATAACCATATAGTTGGTTCCAAATATTGGAATATTCGCCAAAGAAATTGTTTACTCCTTTATCTCCTTATCTAAGAGAGACCAATTTGTCTCTTAATGTCATTCTATGAGCAATGTCACTTTGAACATGAGATTTTTTTAAGTATTCTCATGCTTCTCTTGCATTATTAAAGTCGACCAAAGTATCCTTAGTATACTCATTTACATTATTCATGAGCACCCATAGGACCGTTCGATGACCTCCTTCATATTCTTCTTTTTGCTCAAGCGTAACACTAATGGAGGGTTCTACCTTTGAACCACTTACATAGTCCCATAATTTTTTGAAATATAAATAATTTTTCATAGTTTGGGCCCATGTTTTGTAGTTTGAATGTGTTAATTAAATTCTCTCTTTTCATCCATATTTGAAGGAAAAAAATAATTATAAAGAGGTAAACTTACAACAAAATCAAAAGCACTATCGATATGCTTCCCGAGGCAATAATTGGCGTTTCCATGATAAAAAATAACTCTTATACCATGTAATGAAGACAATGCTCCAATATAGCAGGCGGAAGATCGATGAATAAATATCACCATAATGTACCTATCACAAAGCCTTAGAAAAGGCTATAGTTGAGTGCAACGAGGGCACACTGAAAGAGTAATTAACACAAAGCACACCGAATAATAAATAATCTTTATTGATTAGTCGAAAAAGGCTTTAGAATATGTTATACAATTGTCATATTTATAGGAGAGAGTACATGAAAATAAGAAGAGAAGAGAAGAGAGAAGGGGGTAGAGAGGAGAAGAGGAAAAGGGGGTTGATCATAGCCAGCCCCCAACGGCTAGTGGCCCTGCTGTCCCGGGCCGGGCCACTTGGGCCCATTTTCTAACACCGTCTTCCCATGAATGGGCTCAATTTATAGAGTTAGAATCTTTGAGCATGCAAAATTTGCTTCAAGACTACATATTGTGTGATTGTCCATTAGATGGCATGCATTTTCCTCGGTATCAAAGAGATATACTATAGTTAATATGGATTTTCTCATGTAAGGAATCATCATGTAAGGGATCACCCTTGCATGGCCGGTCCCAAGCTCGGATAAAGGAGGAGAATTGCGTTGGGCTTCCGACAGCCAACACAAAACTTTATCAGACTTACTATAGATTCTACAAGAAAACAAAGAATCCATGTAGCCGACCCCATCTAGTATGAGAAAAGGCTTAGTTGTAGTTATAGTTGTAGTAGTTATACAACTCAAAATGAGTTCCAAGTGGCCATATTTGACCCAACTTCATGGATCCACAACAACGCCAAAATCTAAGAAACCAATACCAAGCCTTCTCGCACAGTAAGTGTTGTTGGCTACATGCTTAGCTGTTTATGCAAATTCCCGCATCAGTCACACTGCCCACAAAATTCAACAACCATTATTCATGGTTGTCAAGGTTTCCTGATTAATAGCTATGCATTTGCTTATGACAAAGGCTACATAGATGACGATCTCCCCATGCTCTATTACTATACCACCATATGATAGCACATATGTTTATGACAAAGGCTACATAATCCATAATATCACCATGCTATATTACTATGTCAAGCAGAATTTTGCATCTCAGTTATGATCATAAATTCAGCATGAAAGTTGATGCAGTCAATACACAGTACAACAACAACAACTACTATGCCTTTTCTCATACTAGATGGGGTATGTTACATGGATTCTTTGTTTCCTAAGGTTTGATCCTGTGCCATGCTAACAGTTAACTCAGCATTGTGCCATGCTAACAGTTAACTCAGCATAAGTTAGATCAGTCTTTATCATTTCCTTCCAACACTTTTGTAGTCTTCCTCTCCTCCTTTTAACACATTCACCGTCTAGTTTCTTACAACTTCTTACTAGAACTTCCTTTCATAGCCTTTAACCACCTTAAACGATTTTTCGTCATTTTATATCTATTCGGGTGCAACTCCCAATTTCTATAGCTAAACTCATTACAAATACAGTCTTTCCTGAAAACAGTGATTATTCACAAAATTTGACGCTTCAGCCCTCCACAAAGGACATTATATATCAGAAGTAGCAATCGTCAACATTGTTACGTACACCGTTAAGTTGGAATTTGTAACATAAATGACCCAATTTTCTAAGCTCGGTTCATCACCCAAAACAACTGCTACTTCACAAGGCATGGATTAAAATCTAAGCCCAAATATCTAGTCGATCTATCACTTTCAATGGTTACAAACTTACAATAATCTCTATCTCCTTATAACAATCAGTTTGAACTGAATTTCTCTACTAAACGCAAAAACAAGAATTTACAATTGAGATAATAAAATGACAGGATCAAGGAAAAGATAACATTCAGACACAAAGAATAGCCAAAATGCGAATCTAGGAACCCTAATTTCCAGTAAAAAAAAGAGGGAAATAGATACCTCTTCGGCAGAGATGGAGATCTCGCTGGCCTTCTCTTCCGCTTCTTGCCGGATTAATCGAACCATCTGCTGGATCTGCTTGGACATGTCGAAATCGTTCATCTTCGCTTCCAGTCAGAACAAACAGTTGCCTTATGTAAACACCGCGAAATCCCACGAACTTCTCAAATAAAACCTGGTTTTGTAAAAGCAGCCCCAAAGGGCTATTTTGAGTCTAGAAACCCAGGAGCCTTCCAAGCAACCCTGTACATATGTTTAAACTGTATATGTTTTAAAATATGTATAATATGCTTTTAAAACCTTTTAAAACACATTTTGAAACCCCACGAAGCGGCTTCGCCTGATGAAAGCAGGACCAGAAGAGCTAAAGAGAGCCCGGAACCGGAGCACATGTCGAGTCCGGCACAGCAACTCTCGTGTTAGATCCACCCCCAGGATCTCGAACATCCAAGTCCCTGTTATCAGCAAAAATCCTTTGAAGTCATCTCCGGAAGGTGAAAACAGAAGCAGACGACCATGTTGGCGAAGACCCAACGCAAGACGGAGTACTGATGCTGTCAGACCCCGCACAAACCGTTCGTTTCGAACATACCCTGAAGGAGTCAGAATTCAGTTTGGATTGGATCTGGACCATATATATCCAAATCCCAATCCAAATGTATATATGGATTTGGATTTGGATCCAAAGTTCCAATCCAATATCCACATCCATGGCCCACATCACCTTCTCATAAATGGAGGTGGGGCCCACTTGAAATTCACGTGGGATTATGGGCATGAGAGAGAATGGGGAGGATAAGCATGAGGGAAATGTATTAAGCTTGACTTGTGTGTCAAGTTTGGGTTAATCATGTGGGTTAGCTTAATTAGTGTGGGTTTAAGCTTGTATAAGCCTACATCTAACCTAGGGTTGCACCAACATGATGCAATGAAGTCCATGGGCTATGCAAAGGGAGACTCCTAACCCAATCCTAAGCCAAAACCCCTAATCCTAGTCATTTACCCTAATCCTGGCCTAATCCTAGCCTAATCACCTAACCCACTTCCCTAATCTCGACCTAATCCCAACCTAATCACCTAACCTACCTCCCTAATCCTTCCCTAAACCTAGCCTAATTCCCCTAATCCTACCCTAAACACCTAACCCACCTCACTAAACCTCACCCCAAAACCAACCCACCTAGCTAAGCCCTAAACCCCTAAACCACCCCACCTAAACCCTAGCACACCATATCCCTAAAACCACCTAAAACAAAATATCTGCCCCCCCCCCCTTAAAACCAACCCACCTTATCACCACACCACCACCACCTAACCGCCCTCTCAAAACCAGCGCCAACCGCCCCTTTGAAACCTATAACCCCCCCCTAGTGGGCGGGTTTTTTATCTTTTTCAGCCAACACTTGGGCCAACCGAGCCCTCTCTCACCTTGCTCTCTTCTCTCACTCCACGCCACCACTACCTCCCGGCCTGCTCCACCCCACGCCACCACTACCTCCCGGCCTGCTCCACTCCACGTTGCCACCGACCGCCCGGCCAACTCCATCCACCTTCCACCCAACTGCCCTCCTTCCACACACCGACCTCCCTCTCCTATCCGGTTAGTACCTCATCCCAACTTCACCCTATCTTCTCTTCCCCTCCACTCTCAGCCACCCATACCACCACAACACTACACCACCACAACCTTCCCGCCACCCTTCTCCATTCGGCCATACACAACCCATTACACCACCTGCTGCCCTACTTTCCCTTTAGTGACACCCCAGCCACCTTGCCTTGCTCCCTAGGACATGCCCCCTCCACTCTCAACCACCCCTTAGCTCCACCTTCCATAGCACCCTACCTTCACATCCGTGACATCCCCTAGCTACCCCAGCCGGCCACCACTTAAACCGCCCCTAGTCGACCAACCACAGCCGACTACACCCAAGCCACCCGGCCAGTCATACCCTCTTCCTTAAACCATCCTTCTTAGTCACCCCTTAGCTCTACCTTCCATAGAACCTGTTGTAAACACCCCGAAATCCCACGAATTTCTCAAACAAACCTGGTTTTATAAAAGCAGCCCCAAAGGGCTATTTTGAGTTTGGAAACCCAGGAGCTTTCCAGGCAACCCTGTACATATGTTTTAAACTTTATATGTATAATATGTCTTAAAAAAACTGTTAAAATATGTTTTGAAACCCCACAAAGCAAGCTTGGCCTGATCAAAGCAGGACCAGAAGAGCTAAAGAGAGCCCGGAACCGGAGCACATGTCAAGCCCGGCACAGCAACTCTCATATTGAATCCACCCCCAGGATCTCGAATGTCCTGTTATCAGCAAACATCACTCGAAATCATCTCCGAAAGGTGAAAACAGAAGCGGACGATCATGTTGAAGAAGACCCAACACAGACGGAGTACTAATGCTGTCAGACCCCGCACAAACCTTTCGTTTCAAACATAACCCGAAAGAGTCAGAATTCAGTTTGGATTGGATCTGGACCATATATATCCAGATCCCAATCCAAACCTATGTGTGGACTTGGATTTGGATTTGGATCGAGAGATCCAATCTAATATCCACATCCATGGCCCATATCACCTTCTCATAAATGGAGGTGGGGCCCACTTGAAATTCACGTGGGATTATGGGCATGAGAGAGAGTGGGGGAGGATAAGATTTGAGGGTTAATTGTAATTAAGCTTGACTTGTGTGTCAAGTTTGGGGTTAATCATGTGGGTTAGCCTAATTAGTATAGGTTTAAGCTTGTATTAGCCAAAACCTAACCTAGGTCTGCACCAACATGATGCAACAAGGTCTATGGGTTATGCAAAGGGAGCTTCCTAACCCAATCCTAAGTAAAAAACCCTAATCCTAGCCTTTTACCCTAATCCCGGCCTAAACCTAGCCTAATCACCTAACCCACTTCCCTAATCCCGGCCTAATCCCAACCTAATCACCTAGCCCACTTCCCTAATCCTCCCCTAAACCTAGCTTAATTTTCTTAAACCTAACCTAATCCTAGCCTAATCACCTAACCCACCTCACTAAACCTCACTCCAAAACCAACCCACCTAGCAAAGCCCTAAACCCCTAAACCACCCCACCTAAGCCTAGCACACCATATCCCTAAAACCCCTTTAAGTAAAATATCTGGCCCATCCTCAAAACCAGCCCACCTTATCACCAAACCACCACCACCTAAACCACCTTACCACCTTCCAAGAACCAGCCCCAACCGCCCTTCAAAAAGCTATAAACCCCCCCCCTAGTGGGCGGGTTTTTCAGCTTTTGGGAACCTTGGGTCAGCCAACCTTGGCCAACCATCTCCCAACCAAATCCTCCACCTTGCTTCACCTACACCACTTCCATCCGACCAGCTCCACCTCGCACCACCACATCCTCCTTGGGTTCAGCCCTAAAGGTCGATCCCATTTCAGGGACCCGATCTTTGGAAATATGGCAGGCGCCCAACCTATCCACACACGATTTGGATATTTGCCAAAATAACCCAGATTCTATTGAAAAACCTTGGTTTTATGACATCAAGCATTTTCTAGAAAGTGGGGGATTCGCTAAGGATGCCACGTCTAAAGATAAGGCATTCATCCGTAAACTTTCGACCCGATACACCATTCTGGGTGGAGTTCTATATAAAAAAAGTTTTACCGGCATCCTACTTAGGTGTATCGATCTAGAGGAGGCTAGGATAGTGATGCATGAATTCCACGATGGAGAATGTGGAGGTCATGTTAATGCCAACATGATGGCAATGAAAATACTTAGAGCGGGCTATTTTTGGTCCACCCTGAAAAAGGATTGTCACGATCATGTTAGGAAGTGTCATCCATGTCAAGTGCATGGGCACGCCATTCATATCCCCTCATCTGCATTGCATTTCATGGTCAGCCCCTGGCCATTCACCATGTGGGCGTTTGACATCGTAGGCCCTATATTTCCAAAAGCCTCGAATGGGCATCGATTCATTTTAGCAGCCACTGAGTTTTTCTCCAAGTGGGTGGAAGCCATTTCCCTTACCAACGTACTGGGGCAACATGTGGTGGCTTTCATTAGGAGGAATATCTTGGCTCGATTTGGGGTTCCATGAGACCTTGTGTCTGATAATGGCACCCTATTCAAAAACGAGCGGATGGTTAAGTTGTGCAACACGTATGGCATAACTCACCACTTCTCTTCGCCCTACTACCCTCAAGGCAACGGCCAAGCCGAAGCCACAAACAAGACTCTCATTAGCATAATTGAGAAAACTTTAGAGAAGGCTAGGACGTGGCACGAGAAGCTGGATGAAGCCTTATGGGCTTATAGGACTTCCATCCAGACTCCCACGAATGCCATACCATTCGAATTAGTCTATGGCACAAACGTCATTCTTCCCATTCATACTCAACTGCATTCAGTCCATACATCCATAGCACTCGACCTCCCCCTAGAGGCGCTTCAGCATGCTAGGATGGCCGAACTAGATTTGCTAGATGAGAGGCGACTCCTTGCTATGGACCATGCTCGTGCATACCGGTAAAGGATAGCCCGACATTATGGCAAACACATGAGACCTCATCACTTTGAAGTGGGAGATCTGGTTTTGAAAATCATCCACTATCGTGGCCCACATCCCCTTGGAAAGTGGCGCCCCAAGTGGGATGGACCCTATGTTGTACATGCAACCACCACAAACAACTCGTATTGGTTGATCGATGTAGAAGGTAGGAATTTAGCAGATCTTATCAATATTCAATACTTAAAGAAGTATTATGTGTAGGATTTGGGTTAAATTCTAATTTTCGAAAATTTTAGGAATAGTTACCCTGAGACCTAAAAATAAGGTCCAAAGGCAAAATCGTGTGACCCTTAGTGAGAGAATTCGCACTTGTGAAAGAGTGGAGTCTTCAAAATCGTGGTTACATTTCAAAATCCTTCTTCTTACAAAAGAAAGGCCTAGTTCAATATAGCAAGATACTTGCAAGTAGTACGTGCTATTTCTAAATAGGCTGATTTGAAATGGATCAAGTGTGAGCTTGGGATAAGTCCTCCCCTCTTCTCTTCTCCTTCCAAAAGGAAAACGTGGCTCAAATAAAGGGAATTTCCCATCCAAAGTCTCTTTCCAAAAGAAAGAAACCAGAATTCAAAAGAAAAATCGATTCTCTTATGAAAAAAAGAGAGGGATTAGAGAAAAAATACTCCCAAAGGGAGACCCTCTATGAAAAAAAGGAAAAAGATGTCAAAAAGCTCAAAAGAGCAGTTTTCCGCCTTCTATTCCTCAAGCCACGGAACGCTTCAGAAGGGACCGTGGTATCTCTTTCCCATCCCTGGCTTATCCCAAGCTAAAACATGGTTCATTTCAAGGAATCCTAAAGTAAAAATAGGATTTACTTACTTGAATTTCATTTTGTTTGAGAATTCGACGTTTCGAGTAAGACGTAGGAATTTGAAATATACCTTGTTTTCTTATAAAACCTCTGCTAGATAAGCGAGTGTCAAGACTCAAGCAAAGGCAAACACGAAGAGCTCGAGATCCTTAGGATTGAGACTCAAGACAGTTGTCCCTTTTGTAAATAGCTTTTTGTAAATAGATTTTGAAAAGTCGAACATCGAACAGCATAGGATCTGCTCACTTGGAGCAGCAGGCCTTGTAAGTCTCAAGAGTTCGACCATATCCGATCTCTAGGAGGTCGCCATTCTTGGCACCCCACCCATGTCATGCATCTGCATTTTCACGCATGGGCATTTGCATAACATGATCCCATTTAGGACCAGAAACTATTTCTATATCCCTTTGGCGTGATATCTCCTCCTACCAGGGTTTTAAAACTGAGATTTTGCTAAAGATTGGGATGATCCCATATTTTTGTGGTTAGATCTAGGGAGACATTGAAAGGGGTGTTTGTCATCTTTGCCATTATCCAAATCGATTTGGACAATGCCAAAGAGGGGCATCTGTAAACACCCCGAAATCCCACGAACTTCTCAAATAAAACCAGATTTTTAAAAGCAGCCCCAAAGGGCTATTTTGAGTCTAGAAACCCAGGAGCCTTCCAGGCAACCCTATACATATGTTTAAACTGTATATGTTTTAAAATATGTATAATATGCTTTTAAAACCTTTTAAAACACATTTTGAAACCCCACGAAGCGGCTTGGCCTGATGAAAGCAGGACCAGAAGAGCTAAAGAGAGCCCGGAACCGGAGCACATGTCGAGTCCGGCAAAACAACTCTCGTGTTAGATCCACCCCCAGGATCTCGAACATCCAAGTCCTTGTTATAAGCAAAAATCCTTTGAAGTCATCTCCGGAAGGTGAAAACAGAAGCAGACGACCATGTTGGCGAAGACCCAACGCAAGACGGAGTACTGATGCTGTCAGACCCCGCACAAACCGTTCGTTTCGAACATACCCTGAAGGAGTCAGAATTCAGTTTGGATTGGATCTGGACCATATATATCCAAATCCAAATCCAAATGTATATATGGATTTGGATTTGGATCCAAAGTTCCAATCCAATATCCACATCCATGGCCCACATCACCTTCTCATAAATGGAGGTGGGGCCCACTTGAAATTCACGTGGGATTATGGGCATGAGAGAGAATGGGGAGGATAAGCATGAGGGAAATGTATTAAGCTTGACTTGTGTGTCAAGTTTGGGTTAATCATGTGGGTTAGCTTAATTAGTGTGGGTTTAAGCTTGTATAAGCCTACATCTAACCTAGGGTTGCACCAACATGATGCAATGAAGTCCATGGGCTATGCAAAGGGAGACTCCTAACCCAATCCTAAGCCAAAACCCCTAATCCTAGTCATTTACCCTAATCCTGGCCTAATCCTAGCCTAATCACCTAACCCACTTCCCTAATCTCGGCCTAATCCCAACCTAATCACCTAACCTACCTCCCTAATCCTTCCCTAAACCTAGCCTAATTCCCCTAATCCTACCCTAAACACCTAACCCACCTCACTAAACCTCACCCCAAAACCAACCCACCTAGCTAAGCCCTAAACCCCTAAACCACCCCACCTAAACCCTAGCACACCATATCCCTAAAACCACCTAAAACAAAATATCCCCCCCCCCCCTTAAAACCAACCCACCTTATCACCACACCACCACCACCTAACCGCCCTCTCAAAACCAGCGCCAACCGCCCCTTTGAAACCTATAACCCCCCCCTAGTGGGCGGGTTTTTTATCTTTTTCAGCCAACACTTGGGCCAACCGAGCCCTCTCTCACCTTCCTCTCTTCTCTCACTCCATGCCACCACTACCTCCCGGCCTGCTCCACCCCACGCCACCACTACCTCCCAGCCTGCAACACTCCACGTTGCCACCGACCGCCCGGCCAACTCCATCCACCTTCCACCCGGCTGCCCTCCTTCCACACACTGACCTCCCTCTCCTATCCGGTTAGTACCTCATCCCAACTTCACCCTATCTTCTCTTCCCCTCCACTCTCAACCACCCCTTAGCTCTACCTTCCATAGCACCCTACCTTCACATCTGTGACATCCCCTAGCTACCCCAGCCGGCCACCACTTAAACCGCCCCTAGTCGGCTAACCACAGCCGACTGCACCCAAGCCACCCGGCCAGTCATACCCTCTTCCTTAAACAATCCTCCTTAGTCACCCCTTAGCTCTACCTTCCATAAAACCTACCCTACACCTTAGTGACTCTCCCTAACCACTTCAGCCCGAGACACCACGGCAGCACCCTACTAGCAGCCGGCAAGCTCCAAGGCGCTACACCCACGCTCCCTTGCCACCCGGCCACCACAACCCTTTGTCGTGCCATTCCGAGGAGCTCCCTCTTGCAGCCCAAGGCGACGCCCAAGCTCAAGCTCAAGCAAGTCACCCCCGGACCAGCTATAAGTAAGTGCCTAACTCGGTCCTCATTTGTAGACTTGTTAAGTTAAATTAAATTTGATACGGGGTTGTAATAACGGTGCATTATCTCCCCCCGCTTGTAATAACGTGGCTTGGCACACCCACACACACGTGCACTTGAGCCTACCTCGCTCTTAGTTGTGCACGATTTGGAACACACATAGGCCTAATCAGCCCTTAAGATATAAATTTATTTATATACTTTAAGTTGCGTGGGGTTTTGCTTAAGTTATGTGTGTTGTCTTTCAATTCTCGCACTCACACACATTGAGCTTTCGCTCTTATTTGCAAGACCCAAGTAAGGGCCGTGTTATATTTCCCTTGGGTTTAATTTCATGCTGTGTGCGTAGTACTTCAATTCTCGCACTCACACACATTGAGCTTTCGCTCTTACTCCCAAGACCTTAGTTAATGCCATATTGCAATTTATATTTGGGTTTAATTTCATGTTGTGTGCGTAGTACTTCAATTCTCGCACTCACACACATTGAGTTTTCGCTCTTATTCCCAAGACCTTAGTTAAGGCCATATTGCAATTTATATTTGGGTTTAATTTCATGTCGTGTGTGTAGTACTTCAATTCTCGCACTCACACACATTGAGCTTTCGCTCTTACTCCCAAGACCTTAGTTAAGGCCATATTGCAATTTATATTCGGGTTTCATTTAAGTCGTGTGAGTTGTCTTTCAATATATACACAACACCCACGCAACACGTTGGCGACCTTCGGCCCATATATATTATAAGTATTTCCCTTTCAGCTATGTCTTTAAGATTTGGGTTTTAAGGTTCAGCAGTGTGCGTAGTCTTTACATATATACACGGCACACACTTGCACTATTGAGCCTTTCCGCTCTTAAGATATAGCCATATTTCCCTTCCGCAATGTCCCTTCGAAAATTTACATTACAAGTCATTTCCCTTCGGCATTGTCTTTTAAATTCGGGTTTTCCCTTTGGAGTTGCGTGAGTTTGCATTGCATATACGCCATACCACGAGTTAGGACGCATATTGCATCAAAGCAAAACCCCATACTCCCGTTCACAATCGCCCCACTTAGGCTGAGTGTTCATAACACACACCTAGTTGGCCCAAAAAGGGATAAAAAGAAAGACTTAGGCACGTGCAAATCCACGTGAAATAAAAACTGAAAATCATACAAAAACAACCCGAATTAAACACCTCAAAACACGTTTTCGTAGGTTCTTATATTCCAAAACTCGATTTTTAAAGCGTACAGACTGACCCTTGCGCATCGTTGCAAGAAGGTCTGTGACGAAAAGAGCTTGCTTGCTCACAGTCGTCCCGTTAGGAGTCAGGTTTGAAAATTTCTCTTCGCTAGCTTAAGTAAGCTAGCTAGCATGCCCTTTTGCTTAATTAGGACTTAGGCATACGAAAAGGTTCGCTTCAGGCCTAAGAACCAGGAGCGAGAATTTTTTGCGTCTACAGTTATTCGGCATGCCCGGTAGGACGTGAGTCTTTTAAAATCGAGTTACTCTAGGAACCTTGCGAAAATATTTTTCAAAAGGTGTTGTTTTTAACTCTTTTCTTTACTTGTACTTAGGAATTTTGAAAAGCTTGAAAGCATGTCAAAATCCAATACAAGTGAAGTGTCGAGCCAAGGCTCATGCGCATCAAGTTCTCACTGTAGGAGGATTTTGAAAAATAAAATCAAACTAGACGAGATAGAGGACTTGAGAAGGGAATTCGAGGCCAAAATCGATGCTCTCAACCAAGAGGCTGAAGTAGGCGATTCATGTTCATCGAATGGTGAACAAAGGGCCAAGAAAAAAACTGAAAAACCTCGTAAGCACAAAGAGGCCTCCGTAATGGAAAGCAACTAATACCACGAGTCCTTCATACAAAAGGACCGTAAAGCCCTACAGCAACTGCTGAAAGGGCAAAATAAAGAGAAAAGGAGTTACGCCCTGTCTGATTTCCTTCCTATGGATTACGAAACAGACAGTTACGATTAAATACCGAACTTCCATCGGTATGATGGCATGGGAGACCCTAGATCTCACTTGCAACTTTTCTCGCGTCGAGCCCATAAGAAAAAAAAGGACTCGATGAAATGGGTGTATTGGTTCCCTCTATCCCTTAAAGGCACAGCTGCCAAATGGCTGGCTTCCTATGATTTAAGCCAGTTCGCTACTTTTGAAGAGTTAGTGAACTGCTTCATGCAAAGATTTGCACATAACGTAGAAGTCACGCCGACTTTAAACACTTTAAGGGATACGAAGCAAGGCATGAACGAAGACGTACATGCCTTCATTATTCGATTGAGGTCCCTTTTGGGCCAAGTACGAGAGCCAATATCCGAAGGATGCGCAGTCATGCTCATCCTGGATAATTTTAAAAGCGAGCTAAAGACCCTTCTCTCGCTCCATGAAATCTCAACTTTCCATAAGTTGATCAAAAAGCATCCCTTTTCGAAACAAACTTGAAAAAGGGGATATACGATCACTTATGGAAAGGATGTATCGTTTCCAAAACCTGCTTGGAAAAGCCCATCACTTATGGGCTACCCACGATGGACAAAGGGACAAAGCCCCATAAAATCGCCAATGTCCGGGTGGATCCAGGTTTGGCGGGCACTTCAAAAAAATTTGAAAAACTAGAAAATAAAAGGGAGAGAAATTTTCAAAAACCGATTGAAAAACGGGAATACACTCCGCTGGGGCAACCTGTGTCGGAGGTCCTAAACCTCCTACTTGCCCAAGGCATGATTGAACTCCCCAAAATCCCCGAGGGAGTCACTTCCAAAGGGGGATATTTAAACCGTTTTTGCAAGTATTATCGGCTCAAAGGCCATGATACAAAGTGTTGTTTCTCCCTTTTAAATAAAATCGAGAACTTGATAGCAAAGGGCCGGATCCAGGTCACTGCAGAACCTGAGCCAACTCAAGCTATCTTCAAAGAACCCTTTCCCAAGCACGCCAGTAGCAGTGGGAAAGGAAAGGAGGTATGTACCCTCACCTTTTCGAAAAATCTAGCGCGAACGTCAGAGTTTGGTCGACCCACTTGTGCGTCTATTCTTGTACTTTACAAGAAGCCTGCCCAAGTCGTCATTCGGGGATCACCAAGAGCTAAATCCTCGGCTAAACCAGTTTTAAAACTTCAAGGTGCTCCTAAACTCGTAATTAGAGCCAGTTTAAGTGCGAACCCTAGGTTGGTCGTGGGGGAAGTGACTAGATCCGGGAGGATCTATCAACCCCCGCCCCTACAAAGTGCTAAAAAGGTGGTCAATGTGCCTAGCCCCTCAAAAGCATATATTCCTAGAGTTCTACCAAAAACAGACAATGGGAAAGTCATCCTAAACCCTTATGATTTCGAAAACCATCTTTCAAAGATTCCTATCCACATGTCCATCCTAGAGCTTATACAAACTTCGCCTAGGCATAGACTCGCGCTAGAGAAAATTCTAGAAAGAGCTAAGGTTAGTTCAAACATAAGTCCGGAATCCCTGTCTGACCAAGTGGCATTAATAGGAGCAAAATCGCCCATCACTTTCTCAAAAGATGATGTAGATAGACCCTACGAGTCCCACAACCAGGCCCTGCATATCGAGGTGGTTCTGAAAAACCACTCTCTGGACAGGTGCCTAGTCGATGGGGGGAGGGCTCAACATCCTTCCACTTTATGTAGCGTATCAAATCGGAGTCACCTTGACTTCTGTGAACCCAAGCCCCATCGTTATCACTGGATACGATGGAAATGCGTCTAGACCTTTAGGATCAATCGAACTCCCAATGGAAATGGGAGGGATCACACACACGGTGGTGTTCCATGTTTTGGACATCCATCCCCATTATAATATGTTGTTGGGAAGGCCCTCGATACACAGCTTGTGCATTGTGCCATCCACCTTCTACAGGTGTGTCAAGATTCCTTTCAGGGACCAAGTCATGGTGATCCTAGGTGAGAGTCACCCTCAGCTTCAGGGGATCATAAACTCCCCTTGTTTATCGAGTTCTCAGGCCCATGAGGCTAACCTGGGGCAGACTATGGTCGAGCCACCATGGCTCGTGTTAAACAACCCTAGGAAGGTTGTGTATATGAAGGGGCCGCCCAAAGTAGGCCCCCTCCCAATCCTAACCCTTTTAGGAAGACCCAAGCATCCCTTATTTCTAAAACCCCTAGATAAGAAGCCATACAAGCACGATATGGACAACAAGTTCCAGGATCACGATTTGTATCATAAATTTTCAAAAAATAAAAAATCATGGAACATGCTGTTGAATATGGGCTACACGCCCTATAAAAGTCTAGGGGCACAAAACCATGGTCTCCTAGAGCCCATCCTTCTTAGGGCCAACCCAAGCCAATACGGGATCGGCTACACTCCCAAAATACTGCCAGAGCCACCCCCTGTGACCACCTGGGTCAAGGGTGCCTTGGAGCCTACCCTAGAAGAGACCTACGATTTAGACCTCTTATTTCGAGTCTAACCCGTAGTGTTTTCCCTTTGTAGGTATAATGGAAGATCCCTTTCATAAAAATACAAAAACATTTGGAAAACTTAAAATCAAAAAAATCAAAAAAGGGCAAAAACCAAAAACAATAGAAAATCAAAAACTCAAAAAAAGAGTGGTTTGTATAGTTCCTAAAGTTCTTGTTTTGCAAAAACCCAAAAAAATTGAAAATCTACAAAATACCAAAAAGATTTTGTACATAGCTGCTCCTAGTAAGACTTTGGAAAAAGAAAAGGATTTCGAAAGGAACGTCGTCTGCATAGCCAGACCAAAAATTTCGAAATCAATTGAAAATCCAAGTACAAAACTAGGTCTTTTGAAAACTCACACATCAAATTCCCTCGGGTCTATAACCCACGAGAATGATCGAAGCCTAGAAGTAGATCCTCTTGAGGAAGATCCCACTTCTGAGCTCACAGAATTTCATAAAATTCTCGATCTTGAAAGACCTTCCAATTCAGTAGGAGGAGATTTCATAGAGGTCAACCTAGGGAGTGATTCCAAACCCAAAACCATCAAAATAGGTGCATGTTTGCATGAACATGAAAGATCAGTATTCCTTGCATTTCTACGAACCTATTTAGATGTGTTTGCATGGACGTATGAAAACATGCTGGGCATAGACCCCAGCATTGTCGAACATCGTCTTCCCTTAGATGCGGATGTAAAACCCATAAAGTAGAAGCTTAGGAAAATATACCCGAATGTACACACGCAAGTCAAAGAGGGTTTAGAAGATCTGTTAAAAGCCGGATTTATAAAACCCATTGCGTATTCTGATTGGTTGTCAAACATCGTTGTAGTTTGAAAAACCAATGGGAAAATTCGAATATGCATCGATTTCAGAAACCTGAATAAAGCCACTCCAAAGGATAATTATCCCTTACCAAACATAGATTTGATAGTCGATAGTACTGCAAATCATGAAATATTTTCGTTTATGGATGGCTATTCAGGCTATAATCAAATTAAATTAAGTCCACGAGATCAGGGTAAGACCGCATTCACAACCCCGTGGGGCACGTACTGCTATACAGTCATGCCCTTTGGTTTGAAAAATACCGGCGCGACATACCAGAGAGCCGTGAGCACGATCTTCCATGATCAAATTCATGAGCTCGTAGAAGTGTATGTAGATGATCTCTTGGCAAAATCCAAAACCCGATGCACTCATATCGAATGTTTGCAAAAGATTTTCGAAAGGCTTAGGCTTTACAAAGTAAAGCTAAACCCTCAAAAATGTGTATTTGGGGTAGAGTCTGGAAAGCTTATGGGCTTTATGGTAAGTCAAAGGGGTATAGAAGTCGACCCCTCTAAGTGTCGAGCCATCATAGACATGGCTCCACCCTCCAATCTCACCCAAATTCGTAGCCTCCAGGGTCGATTACAGTCCGTTCGCCGATTTATATCAAATCTGGCGACTAGATGCGAACCCTTCAACAAGCTGTTGAGAAAGGGCACGAAATTCTTATGGGATGATGACTGCCAGAAGTCCTTCGAGAGACTAAAGGCGTACCTGGTTAATCCCCCCGTTTTGAATCCTCCAAAACAAGGAAAACCGCTTTTATTTTACATTTCTATGCATGCGAATGCTTTAGGAGTCCTATTGGCTCAATACGAGGATGACACCCATAAGGAGTATGCCATCTACTTTATTTCGAAAACTCTCTTGGCCTATGAACGAAATTATCAAGCCATGGAGAAGACATGCTTGGCCTTAGTCTGGGCCTGCCAGAAATTCAGACACTATTTCCTAGATCATGAGATCTGGATAGTGTCCAAGCTTGATCCAATCAAGCACTTATTCGAAAAACCCATTCTCACGGGTAGATTGGGCAAATAGCAACTCCTTCTAATGGAGTATGACCTGAAATACCATCACCAGATCTCCATTAGGGGCAAGCACTAGCAAACTATGTAGCTGAATTCCCCCTAGAGGACGCGTATCCCATACTCGATAAAATGCTTGACGAAGGCATATTGCAAAACCATTTCCAAAACCACATTTTAGCAAACTCTTTCGAAAACCAAGTGTGGAAGATGCACTTCGATGGGGCACGAAACCAACGAGGGGCTGGTGCTGGGGTCATCCTCATCTCCCTTGAAAAGGGCGAGATTCCAATAGCAATCCATCTAGATTTTGAATGTTCCAACAACATAGCTGAGTATGAAGCACTCATACAAGGTTTAAGGATTTCGAAAACTCTAGGGGCATCATGCATCGAGGTCTTTGAGATTCGCTCCTTGTTATAAACCAGGTTTTGAAAATTTGGCAAGTACGTAACGAAAAAATACTTCCATATCACGAGTTGGCCACTCGATTGGTTGAGTCATTCCAATCATGTAAACTCACACATGTGGGAAGAGAGGACAATGGCATTGCCGATGCCCTCTCCTCCTTGGGTTCAACCCTAAAGGTCGATCACATTTTAGGGACCCGGTCTTTGGAAATATGGCATGCGCCCAACCCATCCACACACGATTTGGATATTTGCCAAAATAACCCAGATTCTATTGAAAAACCTTGGTTTTACGACATCAAGCATTTTCTAGAAAGTGGGGGATTCACCGAGGATGCCACGTCTAAAGATAAGGCATTCATCCGTAAAATTTCGACCCGATACACCATTCTGGGTGGGGTTCTATATAAAAAAAGTTTTACCGGCATCCTACTTAGGTGTATCGATCTAGAGGAGGCTAGGATAGTGATGCATGAATTCCACGATGGAGAATGTGGAGGTCATGTTAATGCCAACATGATGGCAATGAAATACTTAGAGCGGGCTATTTTTGGTCCACCCTGAAAAAGGATTGTCACGATCATGTCAGGAAGTGTTATCCATGTCAAGTGCATGGGCACGCCATTCATATCCCCTCATCTGCATTGCATTCCGTGGTCAGCCCCTAGCCATTCACCATGTCGGCGTTTGACATTGTAGGCCCTATATTTCCAAAAGCCTCGAATAGGCATCGATTCATTTTAGCAGCCACTGAGTATTTCTCCAAGTGGGTGGAAGCCATTTCCCTGACCAACGTACTGGGCCAACATATGGTGGCTTTCATTAGGAGGAATATCTTGGCTCGATTTGGGGTTTCATGAGACCTTGTGTCTGATAATGGCACCCCATTCAAAAACAAGCGGATGGTTAAGTTGTGCAACACATATGGCATAACTCACCACTTCTCTTCGCCCTACTACCCTCAAGGCAACGACCAAGCCGAACCCACAAACAAGACTCTCATTAGCATAATTGAGAAAACTTTAGAGAAGGCTAGGACGTGGCACGAGAAGCTGGATGAAGCCTTATGGGCTTATAGGACTTCCATCCGGACTCCCACGAATGCCACACCATTCGAATTGGTCTATGGCACAAATGTCATTCTTCCCATTCATACTCAACTGCATTCATTCTATACATCCATAGCACTCGACCTCCCCCTAGAGACGCTTCAACATGCTAGGATGGCCGAACTAGATTTGCTAGATGAGAGGCGACTCCTTGCTATGGATCATGCTCGTGCATACCGGCAAAGGATAGCCCGACATTATGGCAAACACATGAGACCTCATCACTTTGAAGTGGGAGATCTGGTTTTGAAAATCATCCACTATCGTGGCCCACATCCCCTTGGAAAGTGGCACCCCAAGTGGGATGGACCCTATGTTGTACATGCAACCACCACAAACAACTCGTATTGGTTGATCGATGTAGAAGGTAGGAATTTAGCAGATCTTATCAATATTCAATACTTAAAGAAGTATTATGTGTAGGATTTGGGTTAAATTCCAATTTTCAAAAATTTTAGGAATAGCTACCCTGAGACCTAAAAATAAGGTGCAAAGGCAAAATCGTGTGACCCTGAGTGAGAGAATTCGCACTTGTGAAAGAGTGGAGTCTTCAAAATCGTGGTTACATTTCAAAATCCTTCTTCTTACAAAGAAAGGCCTAGTTCAACATAGCAGGATACTTGCAAGTAGTACGTGCTATTTCTAAATAGGTTGATCTGGAATGAACCGAGTGTAAGCTTGGGATAAGTCCTCCCCTCTTCTTTTCTCCTTTCAAAAGGAAAACAAAGGCCCAACTAAAGGGAATTTCCCATCCAAAGTCTCTTTCCAAAAGAAAGAAACCAGAATTCAAAAGGAAAATCGATTCTCTTATGAAAAAGAGGGATTAAAGAAAAAAATACTCCCAAAGGGAGACCCTCTATGAGAAAAAGGAAAAAGAGGCCAAAAAGCTCAAAAAGAGCACTTTTCCGCCTTCTATGCCTTAAACCACGGGATGCTTCAGAAGGGACCGTGGTATCTCTTTCCCTTCCCTGGCTTATCCCAAGCTAAAGCATGGTTCATTTCGAGGAATCCTAAAGTAAAAATAGGATTTACTTACTTGAATTTCATCTTGTTTGAGAATTCGACGTTTCGAGTAAGGCATAGGAATTTGAAATATAACTTGTTTTCTTATAAAACCTCCGCTAGATAAGCGAGTGTCAAGACTCAAGCAAAGGCAAACATGAAGAGCTCGAGATCCTTAGGATTGAGACTCAAGACAGTTGTCCCTTTTGTAAATAGCTTTTTGTAAATAGATTTTGAAAAGTCGAACATCGAACAGCATAGGATCTGCTCACTTGGAGCAGCAGGCCTTGTAAGTCTCAAGAGTTCGACCATATCCGATCTCTAGGAGGTCGCCATTCTTGGCACCCCACCCATGTCATGCATCTGCATTTTCACGCATGGGCATTTGCATAACATGATCCCATTTAGGACCAGAAACTATTTCTATATCCCTTTGGCGTGATATCTCCTCCTACCAGGGTTTTAAAACTGAGATTTTGCTAAAGATTGGGATGATCCCATATTTTCGTGGTTAGATCTAGGGAGACATTGAAAGGGGTGTTTGTCATCTTTGCCATTATCCAAATCGATTTGGACAATGCCAAAGAGGGGCATCTGTAAACACCCCGAAATCCCACGAACTTCTCAAATAAAACCAGATTTTTAAAAGCAGCCCCAAAGGGCTATTTTGAGTCTAGAAACCCAGGAGCCTTCCAGGCAACCCTATACATATGTTTAAACTGTATATGTTTTAAAATATGTATAATATGCTTTTAAAACCTTTTAAAACACATTTTGAAACCCCACGAAGCGGCTTGGCCTGATGAAAGCAGGACCAGAAGAGCTAAAGAGAGCCCGGAACCGGAGCACATGTCGAGTCCGGCAAAACAACTCTCGTGTTAGATCCACCCCCAGGATCTCGAACATCCAAGTCCCTGTTATCAGCAAAAATCCTTTGAAGTCATCTCCGGAAGGTGAAAACAGAAGCAGACGACCATGTTGGCGAAGACCCAACGCAAGACGGAGTACTGATGCTGTCAGACCCCGCACAAACCGTTCGTTTCGAACATACCCTGAAGGAGTCAGAATTCAGTTTGGATTGGATCTGGACCATATATATCCAAATCCAAATCCAAATGTATATATGGATTTGGATTTGGATCCAAAGTTCCAATCCAATATCCACATCCATGGCCCACATCACCTTCTCATAAATGGAGGTGGGGCCCACTTGAAATTCACGTGGGATTATGGGCATGAGAGAGAATGGGGAGGATAAGCATGAGGGAAATGTATTAAGCTTGACTTGTGTGTCAAGTTTGGGTTAATCATGTGGGTTAGCTTAATTAGTGTGGGTTTAAGCTTGTATAAGCCTACATCTAACCTAGGGTTGCACCAACATGATGCAATGAAGTCCATGGGCTATGCAAAGGGAGACTCCTAACCCAATCCTAAGCCAAAACCCCTAATCCTAGTCATTTACCCTAATCCTGGCCTAATCCTAGCCTAATCACCTAACCCACTTCCCTAATCTCGGCCTAATCCCAACCTAATCACCTAACCTACCTCCCTAATCCTTCCCTAAACCTAGCCTAATTCCCCTAATCCTACCCTAAACACCTAACCCACCTCACTAAACCTCACCCCAAAACCAACCCACCTAGCTAAGCCCTAAACCCCTAAACCACCCCACCTAAACCCTAGCACACCATATCCCTAAAACCACCTAAAACAAAATATCTGCCCCCCCCCCTTAAAACCAACCCACCTTATCACCACACCACCACCACCTAACCGCCCTCTCAAAACCAGCGCCAACCGCCCCTTTGAAACCTATAACCCCCCCCTAGTGGGCGGGTTTTTTATCTTTTTCAGCCAACACTTGGGCCAACCGAGCCCTCTCTCACCTTCCTCTCTTCTCTCACTCCATGCCACCACTACCTCCCGGCCTGCTCCACCCCACGCCACCACTACCTCCCAGCCTGCAACACTCCACGTTGCCACCGACCGCCCGGCCAACTCCATCCACCTTCCACCCGGCTGCCCTCCTTCCACACACTGACCTCCCTCTCCTATCCGGTTAGTACCTCATCCCAACTTCACCCTATCTTCTCTTCCCCTCCACTCTCAACCACCCCTTAGCTCTACCTTCCATAGCACCCTACCTTCACATCTGTGACATCCCCTAGCTACCCCAGCCGGCCACCACTTAAACCGCCCCTAGTCGGCTAACCACAGCCGACTGCACCCAAGCCACCCGGCCAGTCATACCCTCTTCCTTAAACAATCCTCCTTAGTCACCCCTTAGCTCTACCTTCCATAAAACCTACCCTACACCTTAGTGACTCTCCCTAACCACTTCAGCCCGAGACACCACGGCAGCACCCTACTAGCAGCCAGCAAGCTCCAAGGCGCTACACCCACGCTCCCTTGCCACCCGGCCACCACAACCCTTTGTCGTGCCATTCCGAGGAGCTCCCTCTTGCAGCCCAAGGCGACGCCCAAGCTCAAGCTCAAGCAAGTCACCCCCGGACCAGCTATAAGTAAGTGCCTAACTCGGTCCTCATTTGTAGACTTGTTAAGTTAAATTAAATTTGATACGGGGTTGTAATAACGGTGCATTATCTCCCCCCGCTTGTAATAACGTGGCTTGGCACACCCACACACACGTGCACTTGAGCCTACCTCGCTCTTAGTTGTGCACGATTTGGAACACACACGGGCCTAATCAGCCCTTAAGATATAAATTTATTTATATACTTTAAGTTGCGTGGGGTTTTGCTTAAGTTATGTGTGTTGTCTTTCAATTCTCGCACTCACACACATTGAGCTTTCGCTCTTATTTGCAAGACCCAAGTAAGGGCCGTGTTATATTTCCCTTGGGTTTAATTTCATGCTGTGTGCGTAGTACTTCAATTCTCGCACTCACACACATTGAGCTTTCGCTCTTACTCCCAAGACCTTAGTTAATGCCATATTGCAATTTATATTTGGGTTTAATTTCATGTTGTGTGCGTAGTACTTCAATTCTCGCACTCACACACATTGAGTTTTCGCTCTTATTCCCAAGACCTTAGTTAAGGCCATATTGCAATTTATATTTGGGTTTAATTTCATGTCGTGTGTGTAGTACTTCAATTCTCGCACTCACACACATTGAGCTTTCGCTCTTACTCCCAAGACCTTAGTTAAGGCCATATTGCAATTTATATTCGGGTTTCATTTAAGTCGTGTGAGTTGTCTTTCAATATATACACAACACCCACGCAACACGTTGGCGACCTTCGGCCCATATATATTATAAGTATTTCCCTTTCAGCTATGTCTTTAAGATTTGGGTTTTAAGGTTCAGCAGTGTGCGTAGTCTTTACATATATACACGGCACACACTTGCACTATTGAGCCTTTCCGCTCTTAAGATATAGCCATATTTCCCTTCCGCAATGTCCCTTCGAAAATTTACATTACAAGTCATTTCCCTTCGGCATTGTCTTTTAAATTCGGGTTTTCCCTTTGGAGTTGCGTGAGTTTGCATTGCATATACGCCATACCACGAGTTAGGACGCATATTGCATCAAAGCAAAACCCCATACTCCCGTTCACAATCGCCCCACTTAGGCTGAGTGTTCATAACACACACCTAGTTGGCCCAAAAAGGGATAAAAAGAAAGACTTAGGCACGTGCAAATCCACGTGAAATAAAAACTGAAAATCATACAAAAACAACCCGAATTAAACACCTCAAAACACGTTTTCGTAGGTTCTTATATTCCAAAACTCGATTTTTAAAGCGTACAGACTGACCCTTGCGCATCGTTGCAAGAAGGTCTGTGACGAAAAGAGCTTGCTTGCTCACAGTCGTCCCGTTAGGAGTCAGGTTTGAAAATTTCTCTTCGCTAGCTTAAGTAAGCTAGCTAGCATGCCCTTTTGCTTAATTAGGACTTAGGCATACGAAAAGGTTCGCTTCAGGCCTAAGAACCAGGAGCGAGAATTTTTTGCGTCTACAGTTATTCGGCATGCCCGGTAGGACGTGAGTCTTTTAAAATCGAGTTACTCTAGGAACCTTGCGAAAATATTTTTCAAAAGGTGTTGTTTTTAACTCTTTTCTTTACTTGTACTTAGGAATTTTGAAAAGCTTGAAAGCATGTCAAAATCCAATACAAGTGAAGTGTCGAGCCAAGGCTCATGCGCATCAAGTTCTCACTGTAGGAGGATTTTGAAAAATAAAATCAAACTAGACGAGATAGAGGACTTGAGAAGGGAATTCGAGGCCAAAATCGATGCTCTCAACCAAGAGGCTGAAGTAGGCGATTCATGTTCATCGAATGGTGAACAAAGGGCCAAGAAAAAAACTGAAAAACCTCGTAAGCACAAAGAGGCCTCCGTAATGGAAAGCAACTAATACCACGAGTCCTTCATACAAAAGGACCGTAAAGCCCTACAGCAACTGCTGAAAGGGCAAAATAAAGAGAAAAGGAGTTACGCCCTGTCTGATTTCCTTCCTATGGATTACGAAACAGACAGTTACGATTAAATACCGAACTTCCATCGGTATGATGGCATGGGAGACCCTAGATCTCACTTGCAACTTTTCTCGCGTCGAGCCCATAAGAAAAAAAAGGACTCGATGAAATGGGTGTATTGGTTCCCTCTATCCCTTAAAGGCACAGCTGCCAAATGGCTGGCTTCCTATGATTTAAGCCAGTTCGCTACTTTTGAAGAGTTAGTGAACTGCTTCATGCAAAGATTTGCACATAACGTAGAAGTCACGCCGACTTTAAACACTTTAAGGGATACGAAGCAAGGCATGAACGAAGACGTACATGCCTTCATTATTCGATTGAGGTCCCTTTTGGGCCAAGTACGAGAGCCAATATCCGAAGGATGCGCAGTCATGCTCATCCTGGATAATTTTAAAAGCGAGCTAAAGACCCTTCTCTCGCTCCATGAAATCTCAACTTTCCATAAGTTGATCAAAAAAGCATCCCTTTTCGAAACAAACTTGAAAAAGGGGATATACGATCACTTATGGAAAGGATGTATCGTTTCCAAAACCTGCTTGGAAAAGCCCATCACTTATGGGCTACCCACGATGGACAAAGGGACAAAGCCCCATAAAATCGCCAATGTCCGGGTGGATCCAGGTTTGGCGGGCACTTCAAAAAAATTTGAAAAACTAGAAAATAAAAGGGAGAGAAATTTTCAAAAACCGATTGAAAAACGGGAATACACTCCGCTGGGGCAACCTGTGTCGGAGGTCCTAAACCTCCTACTTGCCCAAGGCATGATTGAACTCCCCAAAATCCCCGAGGGAGTCACTTCCAAAGGGGGATATTTAAACCGTTTTTGCAAGTATTATCGGCTCAAAGGCCATGATACAAAGTGTTGTTTCTCCCTTTTAAATAAAATCGAGAACTTGATAGCAAAGGGCCGGATCCAGGTCACTGCAGAACCTGAGCCAACTCAAGCTATCTTCAAAGAACCCTTTCCCAAGCACGCCAGTAGCAGTGGGAAAGGAAAGGAGGTATGTACCCTCACCTTTTCGAAAAATCTAGCGCGAACGTCAGAGTTTGGTCGACCCACTTGTGCGTCTATTCTTGTACTTTACAAGAAGCCTGCCCAAGTCGTCATTCGGGGATCACCAAGAGCTAAATCCTCGGCTAAACCAGTTTTAAAACTTCAAGGTGCTCCTAAACTCGTAATTAGAGCCAGTTTAAGTGCGAACCCTAGGTTGGTCGTGGGGGAAGTGACTAGATCCGGGAGGATCTATCAACCCCCGCCCCTACAAAGTGCTAAAAAGGTGGTCAATGTGCCTAGCCCCTCAAAAGCATATATTCCTAGAGTTCTACCAAAAACAGACAATGGGAAAGTCATCCTAAACCCTTATGATTTCGAAAACCATCTTTCAAAGATTCCTATCCACATGTCCATCCTAGAGCTTATACAAACTTCGCCTAGGCATAGACTCGCGCTAGAGAAAATTCTAGAAAGAGCTAAGGTTAGTTCAAACATAAGTCCGGAATCCCTGTCTGACCAAGTGGCATTAATAGGAGCAAAATCGCCCATCACTTTCTCAAAAGATGATGTAGATAGACCCTACGAGTCCCACAACCAGGCCCTGCATATCGAGGTGGTTCTGAAAAACCACTCTCTGGACAGGTGCCTAGTCGATGGGGGAGGAGGGCTCAACATCCTTCCACTTTATGTAGCGTATCAAATCGGAGTCACCTTGACTTCTGTGAACCCAAGCCCCATCGTTATCACTGGATACGATGGAAATGCGTCTAGACCTTTAGGATCAATCGAACTCCCAATGGAAATGGGAGGGATCACACACACGGTGGTGTTCCATGTTTTGGACATCCATCCCCATTATAATATGTTGTTGGGAAGGCCCTCGATACACAGCTTGTGCATTGTGCCATCCACCTTCTACAGGTGTGTCAAGATTCCTTTCAGGGACCAAGTCATGGTGATCCTAGGTGAGAGTCACCCTCAGCTTCAGGGGATCATAAACTCCCCTTGTTTATCGAGTTCTCAGGCCCATGAGGCTAACCTGGGGCAGACTATGGTCGAGCCACCATGGCTCGTGTTAAACAACCCTAGGAAGGTTGTGTATATGAAGGGGCCGCCCAAAGTAGGCCCCCTCCCAATCCTAACCCTTTTAGGAAGACCCAAGCATCCCTTATTTCTAAAACCCCTAGATAAGAAGCCATACAAGCACGATATGGACAACAAGTTCCAGGATCACGATTTGTATCATAAATTTTCAAAAAATAAAAAATCATGGAACATGCTGTTGAATATGGGCTACACGCCCTATAAAAGTCTAGGGGCACAAAACCATGGTCTCCTAGAGCCCATCCTTCTTAGGGCCAACCCAAGCCAATACGGGATCGGCTACACTCCCAAAATACTGCCAGAGCCACCCCCTGTGACCACCTGGGTCAAGGGTGCCTTGGAGCCTACCCTAGAAGAGACCTACGATTTAGACCTCTTATTTCGAGTCTAACCCGTAGTGTTTTCCCTTTGTAGGTATAATGGAAGATCCCTTTCATAAAAATACAAAAACATTTGGAAAACTTAAAATCAAAAAAATCAAAAAAGGGCAAAAACCAAAAACAATAGAAAATCAAAAACTCAAAAAAAGAGTGGTTTGTATAGTTCCTAAAGTTCTTGTTTTGCAAAAACCCAAAAAAATTGAAAATCTACAAAATACCAAAAAGATTTTGTACATAGCTGCTCCTAGTAAGACTTTGGAAAAAGAAAAGGATTTCGAAAGGAACGTCGTCTGCATAGCCAGACCAAAAATTTCGAAATCAATTGAAAATCCAAGTACAAAACTAGGTCTTTTGAAAACTCACACATCAAATTCCCTCGGGTCTATAACCCACGAGAATGATCGAAGCCTAGAAGTAGATCCTCTTGAGGAAGATCCCACTTCTGAGCTCACAGAATTTCATAAAATTCTCGATCTTGAAAGACCTTCCAATTCAGTAGGAGGAGATTTCATAGAGGTCAACCTAGGGAGTGATTCCAAACCCAAAACCATCAAAATAGGTGCATGTTTGCATGAACATGAAAGATCAGTATTCCTTGCATTTCTACGAACCTATTTAGATGTGTTTGCATGGACGTATGAAAACATGCTGGGCATAGACCCCAGCATTGTCGAACATCGTCTTCCCTTAGATGCGGATGTAAAACCCATAAAGTAGAAGCTTAGGAAAATATACCCGAATGTACACACGCAAGTCAAAGAGGGTTTAGAAGATCTGTTAAAAGCCGGATTTATAAAACCCATTGCGTATTCTGATTGGTTGTCAAACATCGTTGTAGTTTGAAAAACCAATGGGAAAATTCGAATATGCATCGATTTCAGAAACCTGAATAAAGCCACTCCAAAGGATAATTATCCCTTACCAAACATAGATTTGATAGTCGATAGTACTGCAAATCATGAAATATTTTCGTTTATGGATGGCTATTCAGGCTATAATCAAATTAAATTAAGTCCACGAGATCAGGGTAAGACCGCATTCACAACCCCGTGGGGCACGTACTGCTATACAGTCATGCCCTTTGGTTTGAAAAATACCGGCGCGACATACCAGAGAGCCGTGAGCACGATCTTCCATGATCAAATTCATGAGCTCGTAGAAGTGTATGTAGATGATCTCTTGGCAAAATCCAAAACCCGATGCACTCATATCGAATGTTTGCAAAAGATTTTCGAAAGGCTTAGGCTTTACAAAGTAAAGCTAAACCCTCAAAAATGTGTATTTGGGGTAGAGTCTGGAAAGCTTATGGGCTTTATGGTAAGTCAAAGGGGTATAGAAGTCGACCCCTCTAAGTGTCGAGCCATCATAGACATGGCTCCACCCTCCAATCTCACCCAAATTCGTAGCCTCCAGGGTCGATTACAGTCCGTTCGCCGATTTATATCAAATCTGGCGACTAGATGCGAACCCTTCAACAAGCTGTTGAGAAAGGGCACGAAATTCTTATGGGATGATGACTGCCAGAAGTCCTTCGAGAGACTAAAGGCGTACCTGGTTAATCCCCCCGTTTTGAATCCTCCAAAACAAGGAAAACCGCTTTTATTTTACATTTCTATGCATGCGAATGCTTTAGGAGTCCTATTGGCTCAATACGAGGATGACACCCATAAGGAGTATGCCATCTACTTTATTTCGAAAACTCTCTTGGCCTATGAACGAAATTATCAAGCCATGGAGAAGACATGCTTGGCCTTAGTCTGGGCCTGCCAGAAATTCAGACACTATTTCCTAGATCATGAGATCTGGATAGTGTCCAAGCTTGATCCAATCAAGCACTTATTCGAAAAACCCATTCTCACGGGTAGATTGGGCAAATAGCAACTCCTTCTAATGGAGTATGACCTGAAATACCATCACCAGATCTCCATTAGGGGCAAGCACTAGCAAACTATGTAGCTGAATTCCCCCTAGAGGACGCGTATCCCATACTCGATAAAATGCTTGACGAAGGCATATTGCAAAACCATTTCCAAAACCACATTTTAGCAAACTCTTTCGAAAACCAAGTGTGGAAGATGCACTTCGATGGGGCACGAAACCAACGAGGGGCTGGTGCTGGGGTCATCCTCATCTCCCTTGAAAAGGGCGAGATTCCAATAGCAATCCATCTAGATTTTGAATGTTCCAACAACATAGCTGAGTATGAAGCACTCATACAAGGTTTAAGGATTTCGAAAACTCTAGGGGCATCATGCATCGAGGTCTTTGAGATTCGCTCCTTGTTATAAACCAGGTTTTGAAAATTTGGCAAGTACGTAACGAAAAAATACTTCCATATCACGAGTTGGCCACTCGATTGGTTGAGTCATTCCAATCATGTAAACTCACACATGTGGGAAGAGAGGACAATGGCATTGCCGATGCCCTCTCCTCCTTGGGTTCAACCCTAAAGGTCGATCACATTTTAGGGACCCGGTCTTTGGAAATATGGCATGCGCCCAACCCATCCACACACGATTTGGATATTTGCCAAAATAACCCAGATTCTATTGAAAAACCTTGGTTTTACGACATCAAGCATTTTCTAGAAAGTGGGGGATTCACCGAGGATGCCACGTCTAAAGATAAGGCATTCATCCGTAAAATTTCGACCCGATACACCATTCTGGGTGGGGTTCTATATAAAAAAAGTTTTACCGGCATCCTACTTAGGTGTATCGATCTAGAGGAGGCTAGGATAGTGATGCATGAATTCCACGATGGAGAATGTGGAGGTCATGTTAATGCCAACATGATGGCAATGAAAATACTTAGAGCGGGCTATTTTTGGTCCACCCTGAAAAAGGATTGTCACGATCATGTCAGGAAGTGTTATCCATGTCAAGTGCATGGGCACGCCATTCATATCCCCTCATCTGCATTGCATTCCGTGGTCAGCCCCTAGCCATTCACCATGTCGGCGTTTGACATTGTAGGCCCTATATTTCCAAAAGCCTCGAATAGGCATCGATTCATTTTAGCAGCCACTGAGTATTTCTCCAAGTGGGTGGAAGCCATTTCCCTGACCAACGTACTGGGCCAACATATGGTGGCTTTCATTAGGAGGAATATCTTGGCTCGATTTGGGGTTTCATGAGACCTTGTGTCTGATAATGGCACCCCATTCAAAACAAGCGGATGGTTAAGTTGTGCAACACATATGGCATAACTCACCACTTCTCTTCGCCCTACTACCCTCAAGGCAACGACCAAGCCGAACCCACAAACAAGACTCTCATTAGCATAATTGAGAAAACTTTAGAGAAGGCTAGGACGTGGCACGAGAAGCTGGATGAAGCCTTATGGGCTTATAGGACTTCCATCCGGACTCCCACGAATGCCACACCATTCGAATTGGTCTATGGCACAAATGTCATTCTTCCCATTCATACTCAACTGCATTCATTCTATACATCCATAGCACTCGACCTCCCCCTAGAGACGCTTCAACATGCTAGGATGGCCGAACTAGATTTGCTAGATGAGAGGCGACTCCTTGCTATGGATCATGCTCGTGCATACCGGCAAAGGATAGCCCGACATTATGGCAAACACATGAGACCTCATCACTTTGAAGTGGGAGATCTGGTTTTGAAAATCATCCACTATCGTGGCCCACATCCCCTTGGAAAGTGGCACCCCAAGTGGGATGGACCCTATGTTGTACATGCAACCACCACAAACAACTCGTATTGGTTGATCGATGTAGAAGGTAGGAATTTAGCAGATCTTATCAATATTCAATACTTAAAGAAGTATTATGTGTAGGATTTGGGTTAAATTCCAATTTTCAAAAATTTTAGGAATAGCTACCCTGAGACCTAAAAATAAGGTGCAAAGGCAAAATCGTGTGACCCTGAGTGAGAGAATTCGCACTTGTGAAAGAGTGGAGTCTTCAAAATCGTGGTTACATTTCAAAATCCTTCTTCTTACAAAGAAAGGCCTAATTCAACATAGCAGGATACTTGCAAGTAGTACGTGCTATTTCTAAATAGGTTGATCTGGAATGAACCGAGTGTAAGCTTGGGATAAGTCCTCCCCCTTCTTTTCTCCTTTCAAAAGGAAAACAAAGGCCCAACTAAAGGGAATTTCCCATCCAAAGTCTCTTTCCAAAAGAAAGAAACCAGAATTCAAAAGGAAAATCGATTCTCTTATGAAAAAGAGGGATTAAAGAAAAAAATACTCCCAAAGGGAGACCCTCTATGAGAAAAAGGAAAAAGAGGCCAAAAAGCTCAAAAAGAGCACTTTTCCGCCTTCTATGCCTTAAACCACGGGATGCTTCAGAAGGGACCGTGGTATCTCTTTCCCTTCCCTGGCTTATCCCAAGCTAAAGCATGGTTCATTTCGAGGAATCCTAAAGTAAAAATAGGATTTACTTACTTGAATTTCATCTTGTTTGAGAATTCGACGTTTCGAGTAAGGCATAGGAATTTGAAATATAACTTGTTTTCTTATAAAACCTCCGCTAGATAAGCGAGTGTCAAGACTCAAGCAAAGGCAAACATGAAGAGCTCGAGATCCTTAGGATTGAGACTCAAGACAGTTGTCCCTTTTGTAAATAGCTTTTTGTAAATAGATTTTGAAAAGTCGAACATCGAACAGCATAGGATCTGCTCACTTGGAGCAGCAGGCCTTGTAAGTCTCAAGAGTTCGACCATATCCGATCTCTAGGAGGTCGCCATTCTTGGCACCCACCCATGTCATGCATCTGCATTTTCACGCATGGGCATTTGCATAACATGATCCCATTTAGGACCAGAAACTATTTCTATATCCCTTTGGCGTGATATCTCCTCCTACCAGGGTTTTAAAACTGAGATTTTGCTAAAGATTGGGATGATCCCATATTTTCGTGGTTAGATCTAGGGAGACATTGAAAGGGGTGTTTGTCATCTTTGCCATTATCCAAATCGATTTGGACAATGCCAAAGAGGGGCATCTGTAAACACCCCGAAATCCCACGAACTTCTCAAATAAAACCAGATTTTTAAAAGCAGCCCCAAAGGGCTATTTTGAGTCTAGAAACCCAGGAGCCTTCCAGGCAACCCTATACATATGTTTAAACTGTATATGTTTTAAAATATGTATAATATGCTTTTAAAACCTTTTAAAACACATTTTGAAACCCCACGAAGCGGCTTGGCCTGATGAAAGCAGGACCAGAAGAGCTAAAGAGAGCCCGGAACCGGAGCACATGTCGAGTCCGGCAAAACAACTCTCGTGTTAGATCCACCCCCAGGATCTCGAACATCCAAGTCCCTGTTATCAGCAAAAATCCTTTGAAGTCATCTCCGGAAGGTGAAAACAGAAGCAGACGACCATGTTGGCGAAGACCCAACGCAAGACGGAGTACTGATGCTGTCAGACCCCGCACAAACCGTTCGTTTCGAACATACCCTGAAGGAGTCAGAATTCAGTTTGGATTGGATCTGGACCATATATATCCAAATCCAAATCCAAATGTATATATGGATTTGGATTTGGATCCAAAGTTCCAATCCAATATCCACATCCATGGCCCACATCACCTTCTCATAAATGGAGGTGGGGCCCACTTGAAATTCACGTGGGATTATGGGCATGAGAGAGAATGGGGAGGATAAGCATGAGGGAAATGTATTAAGCTTGACTTGTGTGTCAAGTTTGGGTTAATCATGTGGGTTAGCTTAATTAGTGTGGGTTTAAGCTTGTATAAGCCTACATCTAACCTAGGGTTGCACCAACATGATGCAATGAAGTCCATGGGCTATGCAAAGGGAGACTCCTAACCCAATCCTAAGCCAAAACCCCTAATCCTAGTCATTTACCCTAATCCTGGCCTAATCCTAGCCTAATCACCTAACCCACTTCCCTAATCTCGGCCTAATCCCAACCTAATCACCTAACCTACCTCCCTAATCCTTCCCTAAACCTAGCCTAATTCCCCTAATCCTACCCTAAACACCTAACCCACCTCACTAAACCTCACCCCAAAACCAACCCACCTAGCTAAGCCCTAAACCCCTAAACCACCCCACCTAAACCCTAGCACACCATATCCCTAAAACCACCTAAAACAAAATATCTGCCCCCCCCCCCCTTAAAACCAACCCACCTTATCACCACACCACCACCACCTAACCGCCCTCTCAAAACCAGCGCCAACCGCCCCTTTGAAACCTATAACCCCCCCCTAGTGGGCGGGTTTTTTATCTTTTTCAGCCAACACTTGGGCCAACCGAGCCCTCTCTCACCTTCCTCTCTTCTCTCACTCCATGCCACCACTACCTCCCGGCCTGCTCCACCCCACGCCACCACTACCTCCCAGCCTGCAACACTCCACGTTGCCACCGACCGCCCGGCCAACTCCATCCACCTTCCACCCGGCTGCCCTCCTTCCACACACTGACCTCCCTCTCCTATCCGGTTAGTACCTCATCCCAACTTCACCCTATCTTCTCTTCCCCTCCACTCTCAACCACCCCTTAGCTCTACCTTCCATAGCACCCTACCTTCACATCTGTGACATCCCCTAGCTACCCCAGCCGGCCACCACTTAAACCGCCCCTAGTCGGCTAACCACAGCCGACTGCACCCAAGCCACCCGGCCAGTCATACCCTCTTCCTTAAACAATCCTCCTTAGTCACCCCTTAGCTCTACCTTCCATAAAACCTACCCTACACCTTAGTGACTCTCCCTAACCACTTCAGCCCGAGACACCACGGCAGCACCCTACTAGCAGCCGGCAAGCTCCAAGGCGCTACACCCACGCTCCCTTGCCACCCGGCCACCACAACCCTTTGTCGTGCCATTCCGAGGAGCTCCCTCTTGCAGCCCAAGGCGACGCCCAAGCTCAAGCTCAAGCAAGTCACCCCCGGACCAGCTATAAGTAAGTGCCTAACTCGGTCCTCATTTGTAGACTTGTTAAGTTAAATTAAATTTGATACGGGGTTGTAATAACGGTGCATTATCTCCCCCCGCTTGTAATAACGTGGCTTGGCACACCCACACACACGTGCACTTGAGCCTACCTCGCTCTTAGTTGTGCACGATTTGGAACACACATGGGCCTAATCAGCCCTTAAGATATAAATTTATTTATATACTTTAAGTTGCGTGGGGTTTTGCTTAAGTTATGTGTGTTGTCTTTCAATTCTCGCACTCACACACATTGAGCTTTCGCTCTTATTTGCAAGACCCAAGTAAGGGCCGTGTTATATTTCCCTTGGGTTTAATTTCATGCTGTGTGCGTAGTACTTCAATTCTCGCACTCACACACATTGAGCTTTCGCTCTTACTCCCAAGACCTTAGTTAATGCCATATTGCAATTTATATTTGGGTTTAATTTCATGTTGTGTGCGTAGTACTTCAATTCTCGCACTCACACACATTGAGTTTTCGCTCTTATTCCCAAGACCTTAGTTAAGGCCATATTGCAATTTATATTTGGGTTTAATTTCATGTCGTGTGTGTAGTACTTCAATTCTCGCACTCACACACATTGAGCTTTCGCTCTTACTCCCAAGACCTTAGTTAAGGCCATATTGCAATTTATATTCGGGTTTCATTTAAGTCGTGTGAGTTGTCTTTCAATATATACACAACACCCACGCAACACGTTGGCGACCTTCGGCCCATATATATTATAAGTATTTCCCTTTCAGCTATGTCTTTAAGATTTGGGTTTTAAGGTTCAGCAGTGTGCGTAGTCTTTACATATATACACGGCACACACTTGCACTATTGAGCCTTTCCGCTCTTAAGATATAGCCATATTTCCCTTCCGCAATGTCCCTTCGAAAATTTACATTACAAGTCATTTCCCTTCGGCATTGTCTTTTAAATTCGGGTTTTCCCTTTGGAGTTGCGTGAGTTTGCATTGCATATACGCCATACCACGAGTTAGGACGCATATTGCATCAAAGCAAAACCCCATACTCCCGTTCACAATCGCCCCACTTAGGCTGAGTGTTCATAACACACACCTAGTTGGCCCAAAAAGGGATAAAAAGAAAGACTTAGGCACGTGCAAATCCACGTGAAATAAAAACTGAAAATCATACAAAAACAACCCGAATCAAACACCTCAAAACACGTTTTCGTAGGTTCTTATATTCCAAAACTCGATTTTTAAAGCGTACAGACCGACCCTTGCGCATCGGTGCAAGAAGATCTGCGACGAAAAGAGCTTGCTTGCTCACAGTCGTCACGTTAGGAGTCAAGTTTGAAAATTTCTCTTCGCTAGCTTAAGTAAGCTAGCTGGCACGCCCTTTTGCTTAATTAGGACTTAGGCACACGAAAAGGTTCGCTTCAGGCCTAAGAACCAGGAGCGGGAATTTTCTGCGTCTACACCTTGGTCTCAGATCCCGATCGTCCCTCCCGTCCGAAGTAGATGGATGTAAGAGAGAGAGAGAGAGAGAGAGAGAGAGAGAGAGAGAGAGAGAGAGAGAGAGAGAGAGAGAGAGAGAGAGGCATAGTCGTTTTTCAGTTGGCAGCCTCTGCCATATTTTACGGCACAAGGACCTGCTAATTGCGCAATACGCTAGCTTCTTGCTGAAAATTTGAAAATTAGAATTGTTACCAAAAAGTTTTAGCTATTGAGTTCAAGTATCCACCCTTTAGATCTACTCATCGTGATAGTAAACCATATTCTCCAGAAAATAATGTGCAGAAATAATCTCGAGGTGTCTTATGATACCCAGACAATAAACTATACTATAACGATAGTTATAGTGAAATTCTTGGCAAACCCAGAAATCTGAGTCAAATGAGTCGGCACTCGTTCAAAGATTGCTTGACATACTCAGTGTTGGAGCATCTTCTTTTTTTTTTAGATCGTTACTAGAAAAAAGAAGGAGTAATAAAAATAACATTTTGATCTTATATAATTTTCTATATCATAGGAATCAAAAGTCTTTTTTATTTATGTTTGATTATGTTTAAATAATAAGTTTTCTTTTCAAATCAAATACATTCAAAGAAATCATTGTTATATAGGATTCATGGGAACAAAAAACCCATTGCCCGGCCAGTACTCTAATCCGGACTCACAGGCTGTATAAAAGAAACTCAAAAAAAGGAATAAATTAGATTATTATTTATTTCTTATTTCATATTATATTAAATTTATTAAATTCTTTCATTATTTCATATTAATAATTATAACATATTTAATTATAACATATTAAATTATAACATATTAAATCTATAATTTGAAATCTATTTCTTATAATATATATAATTATAATATCAAAATAATATAAATAATATATATATATATATTATAATATAAAATAATATAAAATCTATATATAAATACTAGAAATAGAATAATATATAATATTGAAAATGAATAAAATCTATTCTAAATAGAAATTCAAATAAAATAAAAATAGAATAAAAAAGAAAGATAAGATAGAAAATAAGACATAAAGAAAGATAAGATAGAAAATAAGATATAAAGAAGGCTTCTTTTTTTCAAGCCCTACTTTTTATTCTTTTTGTTTATGCGATGTAACAGAAACATAGTAATTCTATTTTATCAATTGGGGAGAAGATGGCTGAGTGGACTAAAGCGGCAGATTGCTAATCTGTTGTACGAGCTATTCGTACCGAGGGTTCGAATCCCTCTCTTTCCAACTTTACCTAATTCATCAATGTTACTGACCGCAATGTTTCAAATAACAATGGATACCATTATTCCAACTTTCTTTGATATGGATTCTCTATTCCTAATTTCTTTCTGTAATACGGAAAATACTGGAAAAATTGGGCAAAGAGGAATGAAAATATTCCTATATCCATGTCTATGATACATGAATGGTAAAAAATCCTCCGATCAAAACTCTTGTTATTTTAGTTAGGTTTAGGTCTGACAATGGAGAATAATATTCTACAACCAGTAACTCATTCACTTTCAAACCAACCCATTTACTATCTATTATTTGATTGACTACCCCTCGAAGCTACTAATGACAACTACACGCCATTTTCTGCTATGTATCATAAACTTACTTGACTTCTAAATAATTGGATCTAGTAATGCTAAATCTGACCCGAAGCCTATATCCTCAACTGTTAGTGTTAGAGGTGTTGACGGGCATGACCCAGTACAGATATAAGCAACTCTAGGTTCGGATCCGACATTCACGCTCTAGAACCAAGATAGCGTCGGTTTTAATAGGACATTTATGGTGTAAAGACATAAGAGCCTTGTGGAAAATAGTAAACAATATCAGAACCTACCAATATAATATTGATTCTGTTATGTTTATATATTAAAACTTTCATGGATCTCGTTCTGGAACTCGGGCTGAATTCAGATCCACGGTGGTCGTAGAGCTTGACCATGTTACATGGATTCTTAAGCTTGTTAATTTTGGAGGGCTAGAGAGGAGATCTAACGAAGTTCTAGAAAAAGAACATACAAAATTAGATAATGAATACTTTAAAAGGCATAAGAAGATGCCCTTTGAGTACTGTAAGAAAATAATAGACTATGGGTTTTCTTTTTATGAAGTTGAATACTATTGTATGTCACATGGTCGAGCTGTATGACAACTAAGAATCCATGTAACCAACCGAAAAGGCTTAGCTTCTTATTGCCTGACTTCTTGGGTAGGTGGTCGAACCCCAAAGATTATTCAGAAACGGAGCAGCCTGCTATTTACTATGTACTTGCAACCCGTCCATGGTCCAGTAAGTGAGAATCCTGGTTGAGACTTTGGTGGTTCCCCTACTTGCACATAAGGCAGGTTCCACTATAGTATTAACCCACCTTACTTTCAAGTGCTAGCTTTCACACTTCTCTTATAAGATCAATATATTGAAAATGCAAAATAGGCAAGGATCAAAGCGGATAATTCCGGGGATGGCAGTTAGGCAAGTAGGTGATACATCTATACCAAGTCCCATACACGAGCCTCAATGTTGTGCCATAATCTAAACAGAACGTATCCCAATTCGATTATAGATGATAGTCTCAGGCAAACCAAAACCATCGGTTTTGAATCGCCTGTTTCAGTTTACCCAAAACCAGCCATGTCTGGTGATAGGATCCAACAATATTTTATTATGGCATCATACATAATACAAGTACATTAATCCAACAGAAGTAAACATGCATATGCGATATTATTATATAGTATCGTTGGAAAGTATTTTCTCTCTCCTTTTCACAGTAAAATCCAATTATTCTTACCTTTTTCTTCGATAACTTTTTCATCTAGTTTTCCTTAATCAATAAGTGTTATATGATTATTTGCAACCAACCATCATGGATTAGTTACTTACGAACTTAGTTGGAATCAAACAAACCAAGAAACAAAAAGAATGAAAAAATTTGAAGAGACGATTGATTCACCCATTTTCTCGAGTTTTCTTGAATTTGAAAGGTTGGTTTTTACCGAAATCATTGTATTTTTGTTGTTTTGATTGAAATCTTTCAATTTTTCAAACATTTGGAAATGATTTTTGATTTTGGACAGAACTGTGAAAGAAAACGTATAAGATGTCTCTCCATGACCCCATAGTTTTCCGGCACACAATGACATAAAAGTGGCTGAAAAATGAATGAAAATTTATATAAAATAAAATCAACAACATACCTCGATAAATTGATGAATCCACTTTGAGTCGAATTAAGGAATCGAAAATCTCTTCTTCTTCCCCTTTCTCTTATTGGTTCTTCTCAAATCTACTTTTTCGATGAATTTCAATCCATTTCTTTTAGAAATAGTTATAATCTCCTATTATGTGGTTAAAATGAAGAGAGAAGGAAAGAATCGCTGGAGAAATGAAAAATAGGAGTTGAAACTCGGTTCACGTAGGAGGAGAGAGAATATCCAGTTTTAAGAAAAGGTATTTTCATAAATTTGAAAATGACAAGGAACATCTTAAGAAAAGAGAAAAAAATGAGGTGTGTATAGTAAAAAGGTATGTGTATCAATCATGTTACAACATTAACATATTTTAATTTTGAATAAACTGAACTCTATACTGAAATGTCAAAAGTCATACACCTGCTATTGGGATATTGGAATACGTGAGCAGGCTCAATGTAATAATCAAACTTCGGCCTTTGGGGTACTTTAGTAAAAAAGAGAGTATTAGCGGTTATCTTGAAACTGCCCGCTCAGTGCTCAGGGAATAAGGGGGAAAACGAAGAAACCGGTTCGGCAAACCGTCATTCTTGATTCAGATTTCTGGGATCCTCCTTCTTCGTCGCTTCTTTTCTGCAACAACTTCTCTCTCTCTCTCTCTCTCTCTCTCTCTCTCTCTCTCTCTCTCTCTCTCTCTCTCCCTCTCCCTCTCCCGTGAAGCGATAGAAGAGGGTAAAAGGAAAATTTTCTCCTTTAACAGATCGTAGACCCTAGTTTCATCGTTTATGTGGTGGTAGCTCCTGAGGGGTATAGAGGTCGGATTTTTGAATTGCGCGGGATGAAGTTTTGAGGGAAAGAGGAAGAAATGCGAAGCCGGGAATCGACCAGCCGGCTACCCGGCATTGTTCGTGGATCGAAGATCTCCTCGTTGTTGCTCTCAATGATCGCGATGATGTCCACGATATACGTTGCGGGACGGTGAGTGACTCTCTCTCTCTGGAATTAGGATTCCTTTCGAGTCTCAGAAGTTGAAAGTTTGTAAATTGTTTCTAAATTCTTCAACGGAATCTTTTTTTTATTAGCAACTATTTTTCTACAGCTTTTTCTGATTGATCTCAATCCACTTCTGCTTATGTTTGAAGATCGATGACTATAATAATCGAAACGAGGGTTTTTGTTTCCTTTTGCTGCCGCAATGGATAGAAAAGTTCGTCATCTGCCTTCTGACAGTCTCAATTCTGGCGCTTGTTGAGGAGTTCCGTGCATCAGCTTATCTAGATGGATAGAAATATAAGAATTAGATTCCCATACTTGAAACTAGATCGAATAAAATTCACGCTCCGAGCCATGACACAGAAACTACGGCCAAATGTTTGAAAGTTTCTTGGAAAGATTTAAAGTTTTTAAACAAAAGATGTGGCGCTTGCTAATCAAGAAAGCCTGGTTGTGTCGTGTCACTGCCACGTTTTCCCGATCTATTTGAGGGTTTTAGGGGTATTTCGTGGTCGGACTAAGGGGCTATTTTCCTCTCAATGTCTAACGTCCAAGTGTCGACCACCATGACATAGGCTCGTTTATGCCACGTGATTGATACTCATGAACGGTTAACAAATAACTCATAAAGTACATTTATTAATATACATTTTATTAAGATCCAACAAGGTAGTAATACAACATAAATAAATTGAAAACTACAAGGAACCCATCAACTTCTACCATCTAGCAGTCGAGGATTGTACAATCATGCTTCAACGTTCCACGTGCTCAGTGTCTCTAATGGCTATACCCTAAAAACATTTAAAATAAAACCCGAGCACTACACTATGCTCGTAGATGGATGCGATCTCTTCACATATAATCATACTAAAGACATGCACCATTTCAAGCCAAGCAGTGAAAAATATGTATATTATCAACAAAACAATACGAGTACCAAACATGTATGCATACTCAAACACTATCAAGATGCAACTTAGTTTTAATATCATAAACTTTATAGTTTAACAATCCATTGTAAGATCGTAGGAGTTGCCTGTACTCCTGTCCAGCCACCTGACCGCCGACAACGCGCTTAGCGTGTTAGGCCAAGGATCCGTGTACCTCCCAAGGGCCCACCATATCCAATCCCTAAGGTCTGTGGGCAAAAGTATCTGGATACCCTACTAATAGAGTCATACATTCAACCGTATAATCACAACAATAACTCCAAAATCACATCACATATTCACAATAACATCTAATGGGGCATCTCCCAGTAACCACATCCACATTTACAATAATCACATATATCCGGTTATGTCAAAATAACATATCCATATCAAAATCACGCATTCAAATCAAGTATCAAATCGGTTTTACTGTACATAAACTCTCTACTCTCGTTAGCTAGTTTCACTTATCCTCAACATAGGCATGTCGTAACCGACATGAGTTGCTCACGGCAACTATAACTGCAAACTAGCTCAACCAATGAAGTAACCAACACAACTGAACACATCTACGAGTTATGACTATCCGATACTCCCATCTACAATTCACTAACGTCATACACTATTCGTGGAAGGTAGATCCGTACCGATAGTATTTCACTCACTTATAATGGCAATCAACGAGCTAATACTAACATATACGTTCTTCTATAATCCATCGATGTCCCATACCATCCTAAAAGATAGATCCATACCCATTAAGTGGTTTACTCGCACACAAGCACACTCATGCCATGCATCCATATAGTCATGAAAGTATTTTAAAGACTATTTCACAAGCTAACACATATATACATATTTGAAAGCATTAATAAACATTTCATAACGAATGCATTGCCGGTCATGTAAGGGATCACCCTTGCATTGTCGGTCTCAAGCCCGGATAAAGGAGGAGGGTTGTGTTAGGCTTCCGACAGCCAGCGTAAAACTTCGTCGGATTTTTATAACATGGATTACAAAAATTATGAGCATTGCTTTGGGGCGTCCCCGCCTAGCGACGTGCTGCAGAGCCCGAATGCAGTAAGAAGTAAGCAAGGGCCACTACATTTTCGCTCGAATGTAGTGAATCAATTGCAAAGAGGGTTCCCACATCATGGATGGGTGTGGGTAAAGAAGTTAGTCCCGCTACATTGCCGCTCGAATGTAGTGAAAAATTTTCAGAGAGGGTCTCCGCATTTTGATTATGAACGGATGCGGGGGGTAAGGAAGCTAGTCCTAGATAATAAGATTCGTATTGGTTCTTGGAATATCGGAACATTATCCGGTAAGCTAATGGAGGTGGTAGATACTATGATTCGGAGAAAGATTCATATTTTATGTTTACAAGAGACAAAATGGGTTGGAGAAAAAGCAAAGGAGATAGAGGATACAGGTTTTAAATTATGGTACTCAGGTAAAGAAAAGGCTCGAAACGGAGTTGGTATTATCATAAATAAAGATTTAAAGGAGAGTGTAGTAGACATACAATGATATAGGGACCGAATCATGATGTTGAAATTAGTGTTAGGAGCAGAGGTTTTGAATATAGTTTGTGCTTACGCACCCCAAGTAGGACTAGAAGATAGTATAAAGACAATTTTTTGGGAAGAGTTAGATAAGGTGTTTCAAAAGATTACACAAAAGGAGATGATTTGTTTAGGAGGAGATTTAAATGGACATGTCGGTAAAGAGGTATTAGGATATCAAGGTATTCATGAAAACTTTGGTTTTGGGGATATAAACGAGGAAGGTAGGGAGATTTTAAATTTTGCTATGACATTTGATCTCTTTATAGTCAATACAATCTTTCAAAAACGAGATGAACATTTAATTACTTATAAGAGTGGCTTATCACAAACACAAATTGATTACTTTATTTGTAGAAAAAAGATAGAGCGTGTTGTAAAGATTGTAAGGTAATTCCAGGAGAAAGCTTAACCACCCAACATCGACTTTTAGTTATGGATTTACAAATAAAAAAATGGACAAAGAAGGAAAGAGTGCATCGAGCTATTCAGACTAAATGGTGGAACCTCAAAAGCGAGAAAGAAGATATATTTAAACAGAAAGTCCTTCAAGGAGATGTTTGGAATTATGTTGGCACACCCAGTGATTTGTGGAACAATATGGCTATACATATTAGGAAAGTGGCGAAAGATGTGTTAGGGGTATCTAAGGAAGGTGTACCAGCACAAAAAGAAGCTTGGTGGTGGAGTGAAGTAGTGCAAAATAAAATCAAGGCAAAGAGGGCATGTTACAAATTACATTATGCCAAGAAAACTAGTGAAACTTTAGAAGCTTATAAGAAAGCAAAGAAGGAAGCGAAAAAGGCCGTTAGTGAAGCAAAAGCTAAGATTTGGGAGGACTTATATAAAAAACTCAACTCAAAAGAGGGTGAAAGAGATATTTTTAGGATAGCTAGGGCTAGAGATAAGAAAACTAAAGATCTTAATTATGTTAGATGCATAAAAGACGAGGATGAAAAACTTTTAGTGGCAAACGATGATATAAGAAATAGGTGGAAAAACTATTTTTATAATCTTTTTAATGAAAATAAAGATGTTAGTATTAGTTTAGGAGATTTAGCCAAGTCAGAAAAGTATATAAACCATAATTTCTACCGACATATTCAAAAGAATGAAGTCAAAGAGGCTCTTAAACATATGAAGAGTGGTAAATCGATAGGACCAGATAATATTCCTATAGAAGTTTGGAAAATACTAGGAGAAATAGGAATCACTTGGCTCACAAGACTATTTAATGAAATATGGAAAAACCAAAAGATGCCCGAGGAATGGAGAGCCAGTACACTTATACCCATATATAAGACATTCAAAATTGTGCGAATTATCGAAGTATCAAGTTAATGAGTCATACTATGAAATTATGGGAAAGAATTATCGAACGTAGGTTAAGACAAGTATCAAGTACAACAGAGAACCAATTTGGATTCATGTCAGGCAGATCTACTATTGAAGCAATTCACCTTTTGAGACGTCTTATGGAACATTTTAGAGCAAAAAAGAAAGGCCTTCACATGATATTTATTGATCTAGAAAAAGCTTATGATAGGGTACCGAGGGAGGTTCTTTGGAGAACTTTGAAAAAAAGAGGTATCCCATTGACATATATTAACCTTATAAGAGACATGTATGATGGTGCAAAAACATGTGTGATGACTCATGAAGTAACGACAGACTTCTTTGGAGTTAATATTGGGTTACATCAAGGATCAACTTTAAGTCCATACTTATTTATAATGGTGATGGATGAGTTAACAAAACAGATGAGTTAACAAAACATATTCAAGATGAAGTACCTTGGTGTATGTTATTTGCAGATGACATTGTATTAGTGGAGGAGTCTAAGGAAAAAGTTAATAGAAAATTGGAACTATGGAGAGAAACATTAGAAAGCAAAGGCCTCCGACTTAGTAGAACAAAGACAGAATATATGGAATGTAAGTTTGATCATTTGGACATGAAAATTAAAATTGGCACACATTGTATTCCCCAAAAGGAAAGTTTTAAATACCTAGGGTCAATTTTTCAGAGTGGTGGAAGAATTGAGGGAGATGTTACGCATAGAATTAATGCTGGTTGGTTAAAATGGAGAGGAGCATCAGGTATTCTTTGTGATAAGAAAATACAATTAAAGTTAAAAGGTAAATATTATAGAGCAGCAATTAGGCCTGCCATGTTTTATGGTTCTGAGTGTTGGGCAGTTAATCATCAACATGTACAAAAGATGTCTGTGACAGAAATGAAGATGTTGAGATGGATGAGTGGTCATACAAGAAAAGACATTATACATAATGAGGTTATTAGAAACAAATTAGGAGTGGCACCAATAGAGGATAAAATGAGAGAACATCGTTTAAGATGGTTTGGACATATAGAAAGAAGATCAAAAGAAGAACCTGTAAGAAGGTTAGAAAAACTAATTTTGGAAAGTATTAAAAGAGGTAGAGGACGACCACAAAAGTGTTGGAAAGAAACAATAAAGAATGATCTAGCTTATTGGGAGTTAACTGCTAACATGGCACACGATAGGGATCTGTGGAAACAAAGAATCCATGTAGTCGACCCCGTCTAGTATGGGAAAAGGCTTAGTTGTTGTTTTTGTTGTAATAAACATTTCACAACCTCATGTTAAGCAATTAAAAACTACCTCTAGCATATAACCAAAAAGAGAACACATCCACCTACCTAACGTCTCTCATGTCCTAATATAATAGTGTTAACTCCTTTTTAATCACCTCAATTTAGTCCCTAAATCATGATAAAAACATAATATTACTATTCTACATTCAAATAGAAACCCAACGACTCAAACCACGTCGAAACCGGATCTCAAACGAGTCTAAAAACAAAAAAAATCAATTTGGTGAAGTCCATACCTTCACCTCTTCGGAGGCAATTTTGACCGCCTTTCTCTCTTTTTCCATCGTTCTTCTCTCTACACCTCTCGTTCCTCTCTTCTCTCCCTTCCTCACTGTACCTCTCTTCTTTTTCCCTCTCTTTCTCTCCTTCTCCCTGTCCCTGTCCCTCTCCCTCTCTTTATCGTTTATGTTGGCATGCCGAGCTTTACAACAGAGGGAGCTCGTGTCTCCCGTCCACTTCTCCACCACGTCGGGTCCCAGGTGGGACCTGATTGGATCACATTGGGTCTATTGGACCTGACCCGATCAAGATCTCACACAATGGTACGTCAGTTTTTTATGGCCGGTCTGAAGCCTAGATAAAGGAAGAGGGTTGCGTTAGGCTTCTGACAGCGAGCATAAAACTTTGTCGGATTCATTTACCATAGATTCTACAAATTATGATCTTTGCGGAAACAAATAATCATGTAGATGATCCCATCTAATATGGGAGAAGGCTTAGTTGTTGATGTTGTTGGTACGTCAGTCTTTCCTTTTCTGAAAATTCAAGTGGGTATCCTAGATGTCTGGCTCCTTGCGCGATGACCTGAAAGGTAATATCTGTGATTTTTAATCTCTCTTTGGTGAGTTCTTGTGAACTTCCCACTGGATTTTTAGAAGTTTCTTTAAAACGTAATTGAAAAGGGAATTGTAGGACCCTTCTTGAAGGACAATTTGTACCATTAGTTCACTGGTTTGTGATTTGAGGATTTCAATTGTTTGTACTGAAAGTTCCAGGTTGCATGTGATTGCCTTGAATTTATACTCTGGGATAGGTCAATGCCAAGGAAGGTGGTAACCATGACGCTGAATTTCAGACCTTCTAGAAGGGGATCGCTGATTCATACTGGAATTGCAACCAGTTTGGTTGTGTTGGGCCTGCCAGAGACACCAGTTCTTCCCATGTCTGAAATCTCAATACCTATTGTAGATTAGAGCAAATTGAGATTTAATGTGTTATTTCTATTCACGGAATTGTTTATAGTTCTTTACATTGATTCTGCTTTTCTGAGTTACTGACAGAACGTTATCAGACATTTGGAGCACAAAACCAAGGAATTTGAATCTTTTGTTGTTCCATCTATTAGAGTTATTAGTTTTAAGTAGTAGGCGTGCATTTTTTAATTTATTATAGTGGAAGGTGAGTCTGATTTGTTAATTAAATTTGATCCAGCCTCTGGCAGGATGCAGAAAACAGAAATCATCTTATTAAGGAGCTAGACAAGAGAACTGGACAGGTATAGATTCAACTCATTTATACTTCTTTGGGATTGACAGCGATGCTGTACGCTTTTCCAATTCTGGCATCATTCTGTGAAGACCATAAAAATGTTCAGTTGCATTGGTTCCTTTGGAGTCTTTTGCATATACATCTGAAATGGCCTGGATTTTTGGAGGCTTAGTGTTAATGCTACATGCTTTTAAGTAGCAATGCCACTGGTTGACAAAATCTATGCAACATTTAAATGCGTTAGAAGATACCACTTTGATAATGACTGAACCTGGTGGATATCACATATTTTATGCTTTATATACCATGGTAGTTGATACTTGGGAAACTTTTTAAGGTCTTGTGGCAGGAACCTCAGAAAGAGGCAAGTCTTATGTGACAGCTGTGACTGTTTTAGAAGGCGTTGTATTCATTAAGAGTTGTGGTCATCAAGGATGGGTTTGCTTATTGCTTTTCCTACTGCAGCTCCTGCTCAACCTAACGACATTAAACACTTGTAGCATGATTCATCTTTCACTACAAATAATTCCGCTTTCTTATATGTTCTTTTTCCATTCCCTGTAGTAATTTAGCGACTACCTTTGAATGCTGATGGATGATCTCAATCACCAAAAATTCAACGTTCATGTGACTAATGTGGCTACACATTTTTTCCTCTTTCAAAGATCAGAAATCATGTGTCAGTTCATAGCTTTTTTTGCAACTTCGTGAACTCCTATATCATTCTCATGAGTTTTTTCTTTTAATAATTTGTATACTCCAATAGTCACGGTAGGTGATCAATAATTTTCCCTTTTCGTTTCTCTGGAGGAGAACAAAGGCAGCAGTGGTATCACCCTTAGCAGGAGCTGTACTTCACGAGGGAGCATGCTCATACCAGACTAAGCCTGAAGATCTATCAAATGCCAATTTGTCTAACCTGTCTGGTACCAAATTAGCTTCTCTGTAACAATGAACTATTCTTATCTGCTATCTACATTCCGGAAGATTGAGAATGCGAGCATACAGGTCTGTGATCTGATCTGAAACGAGCTGAACGTTGTTGATCATTTGAACAATGTTTAGACTGTCTACCCGAGCTAAAACCTCTCTCTCATGCATATTGCAATCCTGTCAAGAGCCCCCATAACTCAGCCTTGACCGCACCACATAATCCCAGCAGTAACATTTAACACCTTAGCCAATTACCAAAGTGATCTCAGAACACTCCACATGCTGCTGTGGCTGTGATCCTCCTCTTAGTTGCCCCATTTGTACTCAAGCACATCTGATGCAGTCAAAGACAAGTCATATCAGAATTAAGAAATCACGGATTATTGCAGGATTGAGAATATTAACAGACCAGAATAATATTGCAGGAATGAATGTATGGTGAATATTAACAGACACACAACATTAATATTTGCAAGCCTTTAGGATAGCCTACAAAAGCTGTTGACTGCCAAGAATTTAATAGCTGGTTTTGTAATACTTCTGGTTCCCTTGTCCTGTTAGGAAGGTTTTGTTTGCGTCTACTTGAACGATACCAAGTCAGCCAAAGATGCTTGTGCTGCGTCAGTTGGTATCAGAGCCTCATCTTGACTTGACAAGTGCTCTCTTTCGACTTTTAACATGGAGCAGTGAATGGAAGAAGTAGAGCGTTCAATCAATCACCAATCTGAAAATTTGCAAGAGTTCATGAGAAGGTTTGACCAACTAACTGAGATGGTCTGAAATATCAGAGGGAGAGATCAAATGCCAAATTTAAATGGTCAAAGAAATAAGGAAAGAGGTGCTGATCATCAAAGAGCACATTCTCATAGAAGACCCAATTAGCAAGCCCTTAAGAATATGAAAACAGCTACGAGGATAGGTGGCCAAGAAATAGAAACCATCATGATCATTATAAGCTTAAGGACGATATCCCTATTTTTAATGTAGTAGAGATATAACCACTTCTAAACTGGTTATATGTAGTCTAGAGTTTTTTCGAAATTATGAATATTAGCCACGAAAATAAGGGCTCTTTTGTGGCCTACAAACTAAAAAGAGGGACTGAAGCTTGGTGGCATCGATATCAAGAGGAATTGCACTTCAAAGGCCAACCACTAGTACTAGGTTGGCATCATATGAAGATTTTCCTTTAAGGTAGGTTTCTTCCTTCTGATCATGAACATATTTTATTTCAATAGTGTCAAAGTTGTTCACTGGTGACTCATTCACTCTCTAGCTATATAGAAGAATTCTTTAGACTCTAAGTTCATTGTCAATTAAAGAAAACATTCAAGATCGACCGTCCATGCAGACCATATGGACAATCAACCAAGCGCAAAACCTAGCATTAAGGGATGATAGGATCTTGAAGGGAAAGAAGACCTTAAAATCCAGCCACATTCCGAGAGTCAAAAATATAATTAAGTTACCATTATTACTGAAGACATTTTGAAGAATAACAAAGACCCAGGGGCTGAAACAAAGAAGTTTACAAGTAGAATAAAGTCTGGAGCACCTAAAGGAATTCATTGTTTCAAGTACTAAGAGTTAGGGCATCGCTCAAATGATTGCCCAAAATGAAAGTTCGCTAATATGACAAAACCAGCCCATGACGAGGATCAAGATACAGATGCAAACAAGCCAAGTGTAGTCTCCGATTTATGTAAAGAAGATGGAGAAGAAGTGGTTTGTGTGGTCAAAAAGGCTTCTGTTCTCTCCAATTCAAACCAATGAATCACAAAGAAAGAGGATCTTCGAAGAAAACTGTTTTGTTATGGAGAAGGTATGGAAGTTAGTTATTAATAATTGTAGTTGCAAAAATCTAGTTTCCTAAAGTCTTGTGGGGCATTGAAAGCTCTCAACCCAGCCCCATCATAATCCTTATGGTATTGGCTGGATCAAGAAAGGTCCTAACATACAAATTGCCATGTAACTCAAGCTATCCCTTTTCTTTGGAAAGTATTATAAGTCAATTGTGTTATGCGATGTGGTAGAAATGAATGCTTGCCATGTCCTACCTGAGAGATCATGACAGTATGATGTGGATGCAACACATCGAGAAAGAGACTAACTCTTATTTATTTACTTAGAACATTGAAAGACTCGTAACCTTATCTAACCAACCAGGAGGAAACATTCTCAAAGAAGCAGAAAAGGCACTCTGCAAATACCGTACGCGAGTTCGAGGAAAGCATGATAAAAGCAAATGCTTGCACCATCTTGATAATCAATTATGCAAAACAACTAGAAACCACTATTGCAACTGAGGTATGCAACTTACTTTCTGAATATAGTGATATTTTTGGAGAGCGAACCGACTTGCCACCTATTTGAAATATCCAATATCGAATCGACTTTCTTCTAAGATCAAATTTACCTAATTTACAACACTATAGGATGAGTCCAAAGGAACCTCTCATCTTGACCAAGAAAGTGGAGGAACTATTGGCAATGGGCCATATTCGAGAAAGCATCAGTCCCTACAATACCCGCCTTACTCCAAAGAAAGATGAAACCTAGAGAATGTGTGTAGATAGTCGAGCTATAAACAAGATCACAGTTATATATTGTTTCTCCATTCCCCACGTTGGTGACATGCTGGATCAATGGTTTGTATGAATGGTTGTTGATGCCTTTTGGCCTATCCAATGCCCCTAGCACATTCATGCACTTAATGAACCAGGTACTTTGACCCTTTGTCTCTCAATTGTCATATATTTTGATGACATATTGATTTATATTAAGGAAGTGACTGAACACCTTCAACACATATTAAGGAATAATTAACCTTAAGAAGTGTGTTTTTATGAAAACTTTATTGGTATTTTTGGGTTTTGTCATTAGTAGTGAAGGAGTTATGTAGATGAAGCAAAGGTGAACTCTATTGGCGAATGGCCAACTTCCAAATCTGGTATCGATGTAAGAAGTTTTTATGGACTAGCCACTTTCTATTGCAAGTTTATCAGGGACTTCAACAGTGATATGGTGGCACTAACTGACGGTCTCAAACAAGATAAAGTTCATTGGAATACAACCACAATAGAAAGTTTCGACCCGATAAAAGAAAAGCTTTCTACTACCTCAGATCTAGTACTACCTCATTGAAATAAGATATATGAACTAGAATGTGATGTGAGTGCCATGGGAATCAAAACTCTATTATCTCAAGAAAGGCGACCCATTGCTTTCTTTAATGAGAAGTTAAGTGAAGCATGACAAAAGTGGAGCACATACCATCAAGAGCTGTATGTTGTCTTTAGATCCCTAAGACATGGGAATCATACTTATTGCCTAAAGAGTTCATTCTCTTTTCTAATCATCAAGCTTTGAAGCACTTCCTAAATCAAAATCATGTGGATCATATGTTGGCAAGATGGATAACTTATTTGGAAAGATTCAATTATGTGATTATGCACAAATATGGAATTTTCAATAAAGTAGCAGATGCTCTTAGTCGACAATCAAGTCTTCTAATTTTTTTCATGCATTTCCTAGTTTGGAAGAGCTTAAAGACTTCTATCCTAATGACGAAGACTTTGGCCAAATTTGGTTAAAATACCACATAAACCACTTAGTTGGTGAGTTTGTGGTTCATGATGGTTTCTTCTTCAAAGGTAATCGATTATGTATTCGTAGGAGTTCTCTATGAGACAAGCTTATACAAAAAATGCATTCGGTTGCTATGTTATCAATAGCGGTTTGCGTGTTGTTAGCGGTTGACCTTGATATAGCGGTAGCGGGGATATAACGGATTTAGCGGTATACTTTTATTTATGATAAAAAAATTATATATATATAATAGGTTTTCTAACTTCTAAGAAATATCAAGAAACATAACCAGTTCTTTAATAAATGAACAAGCAAAACACTCACTAATGAATAGGAAAAAGTAGTAAAGGAGGAATGTTACATACCTTTTAGCCCATATTATTTGTAGTATGCCTCATCTCCAGCCAAAGTGTATGAAAGTTCGGACATTAAAGCAAAAAAAAAAAGGCAAAAGAAGATCAGAAACTCCTATCACCAACATGTTCAATAGGTAAAACTTCAAATAATGAGATATTAAGGCAATAGCACTTGGACGAACATATCAAAGGCACACGAGATTCCCTGATGTTCCTGAATTTGCTGGATATCATATAGAATGCATTATATCCAGCAAATTCAGGAACACCTGGGAATTTCGTGTGCCTTTGATATGTCCGTCCAGGTGCTATTGCCTTAATCTTTCATTATTTGAAGTTTGAACTGTTGAACATCTTGGTGATAGGAGTTCATGATCTTCTTTTGCCGTCCTTTTTTTTCTTTAGTGTCCAAACTTTATATTAACTATGTCCACTCGATGATCACCTACATCACAAGATAACGAATGTGCCATTAGTTTATAAACAACACGATCACTTGCAACTATAGATAACTGATTACATTATTTTGATCATACTTACCCACTAATCAAAGACAATGACAATTTCATTGAACAACAATTTACAATAAAGCAAGGAAGGTAGCCTTAGAAAGCATCTTTAAAGATTGAATATAATGTTATGCATCCATCAAAAGTACATAAAGGCCAATAAGCTAATTCAAAAAGTACATAACATCCATCAAAATTCAATTACAAATTTACAATCACACTTTATTGTTTAGGTCATGTTCACTCATTTTCAGAAAAAGATCTGTATTCTATTTCCTCTTCCTCTTCATCTGTTTCTTCAAAATTAAATTCTTCTTCATCTTCCATAGACATCTTATCCTTTCCTTTGCTTTGCCTTCTCTGTCGCTTTCGTGTTCTCGACCTTGTATAAACAGCAGTAGCACCCGCTCTTGATGCTTCGGATGCCATATCGACATTTCGCTAAGTAAGGGAATCATCGTCACCAATGAACTCATCATCACTAGGATATTCATCATGATCTTCAACCGATGCCAACATGATAGGGTCAAAATTTGCTCCATTAGATTTCCTCTCTTCGTACCTTCTTCTGAGCTTTTCGTTATATTGTACAAAAGCTAAATCGTTAAGCTTTTGATGCAATAATCTATTCTTTTTCTTCGTATGAATCTAAGATAAGAGAAAGAATTTAGGTAAGTTTTTAACTCAATAAAAAAACTTTCATTTATTTATAATGTAAATAAAAAGCATAATTCTTAATTTCTTACCATTTCAAAGGTACTCCAGTTGCGCTCACATGGGGTAGCACTACAAGTAAGGCTAAAAACCCGTATAGCAAAACTTTGCAATTCAGGGCATCCATAACCAAAGGTCATCCACCATTCAGCTATTACAAAAAGTTAAAAATCATGTGTAAACAATAAGTTAATCATATTCAAAATCCTTAAATCATATCTTAATAATGAAATAATTAAGAAAGCAAAGTTGCTTGAATTAATTACCTGGTGCACATGTTTTTCTCGAATTTATAGCTAATTCTAGTCCAAAACAACTTGATGCACTTCGATAACTTATAAGTTGATGACTCACTTGTTGTTGTTTTTCCTTACTTTGTACAAGTATAGCTATAACCTGCAACAAACCACCTTTAATCTCAACATTAGATTCTATCCCATCATAATCATAATACAACCCTGGATTCAGATACAATGCAACAGCATGTAATGGCTTATGCATTTGTCTGTCCTATCTTTTGTCTATGATCTCCCAAATAAAAGCATACTGCTCTTATTTGTTTTTCACATTAACCTATAAAACAAGAAGTTAAGTGTTATTAATTTATAAGATTAATAAGTAAAGATTAACAAATAACCTATAAAATTGAAATATTTACGCACCTTTATTTGTTCCTTTACACGATCCATCTTGCTGGTTTCTCATTACTGTCGACCATACGTAAAACATCTACCAAAGGACCCATTGCTCTAAGTGAAAAACTAATGCCCTTCCAAAATCTAAGTTGCAAAATTATTGCCTTAGATTGCTTTCCTTCAATACTATCTGATAAAGGGTATTTCTCCCATTGTTCAGAAATAACCATTAATCTTAGAGCTTCTTTTGGCTGCCATAAACTGTTCAGAGTTAAGAATCTAGTAGCTAAATAGGTCACAGCCGGTCTATGTATGTCTTTTTCTCCTGTAAAATGTCTCATCATATGCAATATTTACCATGAGCATACATAAATGTCACTAGCTTCTTTGCCTTGCTGAAGATGCCTTTTAGTCTTTTTGTCTCTCCAATATCTTCAAGCATCAAATCTATATAATGTGCAGCACATGGTGTCCAAAACAAATGATTAAATTCAGCCATCAACATTCTACCAGCTGCAACATAATTTGCTGCATTATCTGTAACCACCTGCACAACATTTTCTCTCAAACCTCGAAGATTACTTCTTTTAACAATATATACAATTTATTTGCATCCTTTACTTTATGGGATGCATCAATGGACTTAAGAAAAACTGTACCTTGAGGACAATACACTAAAAATTTTATTAGTGTTCTCTGTTTTCTATCTGTCCATCCATCTGACATAATAGAACATCCATAAGTAGCCCAATGCTTTCTAAATCCATTTGTAAACTCTCTTACTTTTCCTACTTCCTTCTCCAAGAATGTTTCCCTTCATGGTATTGTGGAACCTTCATTCCAGGTCCAAACTGCCCTATATCATTTACCATCGCTTTAAAGCTAGGGGATCTCACAGCATTAAAAGGGATTCCATTTTAATACATCCACCTGCTAATGGATATGCATACTCGTTCTCTTTCTTCTTTCTTATATCGATTTTCTAATGTAGCTTGTCGTAGTGAGTCTGGCGATGAACGCACAAATGAATCCATGGGTCCCTTCGGAAGCAGTGGTCGTGAGCCAAATGACGATGAAGATGATGAACATTGGGTGCTTGTCATTATGTTATCTTCTATACTAGAAACTTCTCCTCGATATGGAAATGAAATCTTTTCGGCCTTCTTCTTAGATGTATTGTGCACATAATCATAAATTGTTTTCTTTATTTCTTCGGTTGCATTCTTGCAAGCTGCCACATTTCTGCTTCTTCCCATTAAATGGTCCTTGTATCTTGTTATTCCGTTGGTAGAAACATGACCACATAATGTACAAAATACTGACATATTATCTATCTTAGATTTTGTCAAACCCCAATTCCATCCTGGATCCTTAGAAGATGGGGGTCTGTAGTTGTATGCTGGACTAGAAAATCGATTACTAATTGCATTACTAGTGCCAGTGCCATAACTGCCACTGCTACTTAGAGGACAAGCAGCTGCACTTGTTGATGATTCCATGCTCACTACAAAAAATAAGAATAACTACTCAGCTTGAGTATTCGAACCTTATACAAGAAATAAAACATTAAATAAGTAACATTAGGTTGAAGTGAATATATTCTTGGACTTTCTACATCATAAGATACAAAGAGCAAATTCTACACGTGAAACCCATAAAACAAATGGTGATGGATCTCTAAATCGTTATAAAGCAGGCAACCGAGCAGCTTCAAAGGAGGCCTGATTTTGGAGAGATGGTGAACTATCAAAATGCAGAACAAAGCCGACAACCGAGCAACTGTAGAAGCAAGTGGATGGTGCTTGGATTGAAGCTGAAGCTACTGCAACGAAGGTGAGATGCTAGAAGTCATTTCATCAAGAGTATGTTGCTCGGACTAAAGCTAAATCAAGTGGATGGTGCTTGATGTTGGTTCTTTTTAGTTGCCATTTTTAGGGGAGAAATAGATGTGGTTGACAGCATGCCATAATCATTATCTTATTTGACCTCCTTTGATTTTTATATGTTTATGTAAGATTAACTAAATTGTACTTCAAATAAACCAAATTCCACTGCAGATGATAGTAGCAATGCAACATTTGGAAACGAGCAACATTCAAGTCCCGAGGCCAACTCTAATCAAGGAGCAGCAGGTACCTCAGAGACATTCTTTACTAAGTTAAAGCAGAATGTTTCCTCTGCATCACCAAGGTTACAGTTGCCATTGGAAAGCTGAGGGAAGCCAAATTCGTGGACTTGGCAAAGAAGGGATATGAGGTCATAAAAGATGAGCTGAAGGGTAGCCCAAGCAAAAGAAAACGTATGCAACATGCTGCTACTTCATCATTGAATGTGGAAAAGAGCGACAAAATGGACATTGTAGTTATACCCGTGAAATAGTCTCATTGGAGCAAGAAGGGAGGGGTGGGAAAGGGGGAGGCACACGCAGGAGCGGCCCGGAAAGGGAGAGGGAGGGGCGTACCTAAAGGCGGTGGCGGCGACAGGTGGGAGCGGCCCGATGAGGATGGGGAGGGGGAGGCGCACGCAGGAGCGTCCCAGAGAGGATGGAGAGAGGCGAGATAGGCAGGGAGTCAGGGACGAACGAGAAACCCTCGTTCGTCCCTTTATATCATTTGGGTCGAGTCGATCTGGATCGACCCGACCCAAACTGATTTGAAAGCATCCGCTTACAGTGCCATAGTGGACCGCTATAGCGGTCCGCTATAGCGCTATTTGCGGCGCTAATTGCGTTTTGGCGGGTCGCCCGTTAAGGACTACTCTCTATAGCGCGCTATTGATAACATATTTCGGTTGTTCTTAGCGGCCATGTGGGACGAGACAAAACCATTGCCAATCTAAAATCTCATTATTTTTGACCCCAATTTAAAAGAGATAGAGGAGAATTTGTTCTTAGGTGTTCGACCTGATAACAAAACAAAGGAAAAGTGCACAATAGTGGCCTATATATGCCTTTACCTATTCCTAATGCACAGAAAGATATTTCTATGGACTTCATCTTGGGATTGCCTAGGACCCAATAAGGAAGCGACTCCATCTTTGTGGTGGTTGACGGATTTACTAAAATGACCCATTTTGTTCCCTATCGCAAGACTACATATGTTCATCATGTTGCAAAACTATTTTTTAATAAAATTATCAAGCTGCATAGAGTTCTTGTCTCTATCATATGAAATCAATAACTAAGCCTTTTCGAATACTAGACGGGGTCGACTACATGGATTCTTTGTTTCCATAGGGCCCTATCATGTGCCATGTTAGCAGTTAACTCTTCATAAGCTAGATCATTCTTTATTGTTTCTTTCCAACACTTTTGTTATCGTCCTCTACCTCTTTTAATACTTTTAAAATCTAATTTTTCATACCTTCTTACATGTGCTTCTTTTGATCTTTTTTGTATATGTCCAAACCATCTTAAACTATATTCTCTCATTTTATCCTCTATTAGTGCTACACCCAATTTGTTTGTAATAACCTCATTATGTATATGTTCCTGTAAATTATAGTCGATAATCAAAGGTTGAAGCGTCCACCAACTAATTTGTCAAAGCGCCAAGAACTCAAATCATCCAAATATGGATGTCACACAAATATCTCAACACGAATGCGAAAGCAAGTCAAACACCAAACAAAAGCTGTGCAATGACAGCATAATTATTATTCATGATGTATTAGAGTATTTATAGAGTTTACAAAGTGTACATTGGAGGCAAAAGAAAGCACACAAGAGACTAGTGCTGGCCGGCCAGCACTAGCCGTTGGGATTCCAACGGCTATGGCCCGGGGCCCTAGTGGCCCTGTGCCATGTCTAAATGGTGCACGGGCCCTAATGGCCCGTGCCACCCTATTACATTAACACCCCCTCTCAAACGAACGGTGTATATATCGATAGTTTGTCCAACAAAAACTTAAAACGAGTGGTCAAGAGAGATTTGGTGAAGAAATCAGCTAGCTACATCTCTTATGTAACATAACACAATGTTATTTTCTTGTTCAAACATTCTTCACGAACAAAATGACAATCCATCTCAATGTGCTTTGTCCTTTCATGGAAGGTGTTGGAGGCAATGTACATGGCGCTTTTGTTGTCACAATACATGGTGGCAAGATTTTGCAAAGTAACTCCCATATCGCCTAGAATAGTTGTAATCCAAGAGATCTCCGTGGCCACAATTGCCATAGCTCGATATTCAGCTTCAGTGGATGAGAGCGACACTTTCTGTTGCTTCTTACACTTCTAAGAGATAAGTGATTCACCTAGAAAAGCACAAAAGCCAGTTGTAGAGTGTCTCTTGTTGACATCTCCACCCCAGTCAGCATTCGTATATATAGATAAATCAAAAGACGAAGAAGAAGTTAAGAAAACCCCCTTGTTAGAAGTATTTCTAACATATCAAATGATACGTAAAACAACACTCATATGAACAGAGGTTGGTGCCTGTTGAAATTGACTGGCTGTATGAATTGCATGAGAGAAATCCGGTTTGGTAATAGTGAGATAGATAAGGGCACCTATGAGTTGTCTGGACGGAGTGGGATCAACTAATTTTTCACCATCAATGGATCTTAACTTGATACCTAAAACTTCTGGTGTGTCCACTATTTTGCTATGCGTGGGACCAGACTTTTCAATGATATCATTTGCAAATTTAGTCTGAGACATAAAATACCCACAACTGTTTTTAGTAATTTAATGCCCAAAAAATAGTTAAAAGAGGCCTAAGTCTTTCATGTCAAATTCTTGGTGAAAATTATGTTTAACCTCTTTAATCCCTGCTTCATCGCTCCCAGTGATGATCATATCATCTATGTATAATAGCAAAATAACAATAGTTGATTCTGCCTTTCGTACAAACAAAGCAGTGTCAGTATAACAAGTTATAAAATTATGCATATGCATGAATTTTTTAAATCGATCAAACCAAGCCTTGAGAGCTTATTTCAGACCATACAAAGCTTTTTGCAATTTAAGAGCATGATCATGAGGAACATTAAAACAAGGAGGAGTCATATAAACTTCTTCAGTCAAATAACCATTCATAAAAGCATTTTTAACATCAAGTTGATATATATCCCATTTCCTAATGGCACTAAGGGTTATGAGAATTCTAATTGTGGTCATCCTAGCAACCGGGGAAAATGTTTCATTATAATCAATTCCATATTCTTGAGCATAACCCTTTGCAACCAGTCGGATCTTATATATCTCAATTTGTCCATTGCTATGAGTTTTGATTTTGTAGACCCATCGACATCCAATAACTTTCTTATCTTTTGGTATGGGTGCAACAATCTATGTCTGAGCTTTATCTAAGGCTTTAAGTTCATCCCTCGTAGCATCTTCCCATTCTGGAATACCTTTAGCTTGATGATAAAACTTGGGTTCTCTAACTTGATAAAGAGTTGCAATCAAGTTTTTGCGTTGAGGTTCAAACGATTCATAGGAAACAAAACGTTGGGGAGGTTTTAAAACCCTAGGTTCTAGACATATATCATCAGTTTCTCTATGACATCGTGTATAATGTAATGAAAAGGGTTCAACAATGGGTTATGTATCAACAATTGTATTTGGAACATCACTACTCTCAAGAGAGATATCCTAATGAGCTACAGAGTCACAATTATCGTCTTCTTCTAGATAAAAAAAATCTTGAGATATGAAAGATTCAGAATTTTCTAAAGTTTTAGACTTATAGTAGACATCATTCTCAATTTTTTTTACATATTTAGAAACATATAATTTGTCATCAATAGGATCAAAACACCTATAACCCTTTTTGTCTATGCCATAACCAAGAAATGCACATTAAATAGCCCTAGGAGACAGTTTATCATTTTTATTTGTATAAACAAAACATCTACATCCAAAATCTCTAAGTCTTTCATAATAAGGAGCAATATTATATAATTTTTTAAAAGGAGAAATATTTTCAAAATTGGATGAATGCATTCTATTTATAAGATAAACTGCAGTAAAAGTAGCTTATGCCCATAAAAATTTAGGAACATTACTGTCAATTAACATAGTTCGTCATGTTTCTATAATGTGTATGTTTTCTCTCAGCCAAGCCATTTTATTGAGGAGTTTTAGTGCAACTTTTGATGACAAATCCCATTTGTTTCAACAAATTTTTGAAATTCATTTGACATTATTCTCTCCTTGAATCCGATCTAAAAATCTTAATGATGGCTCCAAATTGATTTTTGATCATGTTGCAAAAGGTTATAAATTTTTCAAATACTTCTGATTTATGCGTCAAAAGATATATCCAAGTAAAATAAGTAAAGTCATCTACAAATATCACATAGTATTGAACTCATCCCTTAGAAACAATGGGAGCAGGGCCCCAAACATTAGAATATATTAAATCAAAAGCTTTGTTAGGTACATAGTTTCTTTCACCAAACGGCAGATGATGCATCTTCTAAAGAATACAATCTTTACATTCAAACTTTTGTTCTCTAATCTTTTTCATCAAAGGAATGTTACATAATTTTTGCAAATATAAATGTCGAAGCTTTTATGCCAAAGGGTAGCATCTTTGGTCACGTTACAAGACTCAAAATTTGGCATAACCAAGTAATCCATTTTGTATAGTCCACTTTCTCTATGGCCCAATCACCTTCTTCGATAGGTGATCCTGCACCACACAATGCTTATGAGAAAGTGACTATACAATCATTATCACAAATTTGAGCAACCGAAAGCAAGTTTAAATTTAGTTTAGGTATAAAGCTTATATTTTGAATTTAAAAAATTTTCTTTTCAAAATTTTTCTTTTCTTAATTTGAAGTTTTGTACCATCGGTCGTAAAAACATGTTTTCCAATAGTATCATAAGATTCATTCAAGGAATTTTCACAATGAGTCATATGAAAAGAGGCACCCAAATATAAAAACAAAGACATACCTTGAGAAGTGGAGAGAGCTTTTTTGGAGATGCTTGTTTTTTCTTTAAACATTTCTTCAATATATGCCTTAATGTTGTTGGAGAAGACTTCTTCTTTTTCTTCCATGGCTCCCACATTTCTAAACTTTTTTCGAGGAAGAGGACAAGTGGTTTTGATATGCCCACTTTCCTTGCAATAGTGACAAATAGTGTCCTTGGTTGGTCATGGCCCCATGGGTTTCTTTGATCCTTCATTTTTTGCATGCGGAGGCTTGTATGTCTTCATGTTGGCTCCCGGTTTGGAGGCTGCAAGAACAACTTCTTTTGCAACATTAATATTTTTCAACCTTGTTTCCTCCATGACAAGGTTGGCAAAGAACGAGTCTCCTATAGGTCTAGGTTTTCTATGTATTAAATTTGATCCAATATTTTCGAATTCATCTCTTAACCTACACATGAACAAAAAGAAATATTGATTGTCCAAAAACTCTTAAATTCATCTAATTTTTGAAGTTTCTCAAATTTATCAAAGCTCGTAAGTTGAGTCCATAATTCCAAAAACTCATTATGATAGTCTCTAATGCTTAAATTTTCTTGTTTAAGCAATATCACTTTCCATCAAATCGATTTGAAAAACAAAATTATCTTGAGAATTGAAGTTTTTTCAAATATTCCCAGTTTCAAATGCATTTTCGAAAGCACTAATTCTATTTCTAAGCTTTTTATCTACATTTTGACAAATAATCCAAGTAATTTTTGCATTCATCTTTTCCCATGATTTTAAGTCTTATATTTTTCATGAGCTTTAACAATCTCATCATCATTCAAACCATCAATATTCAAAATCGGTTCCTTTATCATTCCATCAATATAATTCCAAAATTTTTTTGACAAAAAATATTTTTTCATGGTCCTTGCCCAACTTTGATAGTATTTTGGGTTAATGATACATCTAAATGTCTTATTTTTGCTTTCTATTTTATACAAAATCAAAAGATTTAAACTAATCTTAAGTTTGGTATGATTTCTCGAAATTAGCACTCGTGGCATGCTTCCCAATGCACTCGATTTCTTCAATCTGAGGCTCTGATACTATGTAAATTGTAGTTGATAATCAAAGGTTGAAGGGTCCATGAACCAATTTGTTAAAGCGCCAAGAACTCAAATAATCTAAATATGTCACACACAAATATCTCAACACGAATGCGGAAGCAAGTTAAACACCAAACAAAGTTGTGTAATGACAGCATTATTATTCATGATGTATTAGAGTATTTATAGAATTTACAAAATATACATTGGAGGCAAAAGAAAGCACATAAGAGACTAGTGCTGGCCGGCCAGCACTAGCTGTTGGGATTCCAACGGCTATGGCCAAGGGCCCTAGTGGCCCTGTGCCATGTCCAAATGGTGCACGAGCCCTAATGGCCCGTGCTACCCTATTACATTAAGAGTTCCTTCCTTGTATGACTACTCATCCATCTCAAACATCTTAATTTCTATCATAGACATCTTTTGTCCATGTTGATGATTAACTGCCCAACACTCAAAAGCATAAAACATGGCACGTGTAATTGTTGCTCTATAATATTTACCTTTTAACTTTAATGATATTTTCTTGTCACAAAGAATACATGATGATCCTCTCGATTTTAACCAAGCTGCATTAATTCAATGCGTAATATGAAGGGTGATAAATCGGTAGGACCTGACAATATTCCTATAGAAGTTTGGAAAATACTAGGAGAAATAGGAATCACTTGGCTCACAAGACTATTTAATGAAATATGGAGAAACCAAAAGATGCCCGAAGAATGGAGAGCGAGTACACTTATACCCATATATAAGAACAAGGGAGACACTCAGAATTGTGCGAATTATCGAGGTATGAAGTTAATGAGCCATACTATGAAATTAAGGGAAAAAATTATCAAATGTAGGTTAAGACAAGTATCAAGTACAACAGAGAACCAATTTGGATTCATGTTAGGCAGATCTACTATTGAAGTGATTAACCTTTTGAGACGTCTTATGAAACATTTTAGATCCAAAAAGAAAGACCTGATATTTATTGATCTAGAAAAAACTTAGGATAGAGTACCGAGGGAGGTTCTTTGGAGAACTTTGGAAAAAAGAGGTATCCCATTGACATACATTAGCCTTATAAGAGACATGTACGATGGTGCAAAAACATGTGTGAGGACTCATGAAGGAATGACAGACTTCTTTGAAGTTAATATTGGGTTACATCAAGGATCAACTTTAAGTCCATACTTTTTTATAATGGTGATTGATGAGTTAACAAAACATATTCAAGATAAAGTACCTTGGTGTATGTCATTTGAAGATCACATTGTGTTAGTGGAGGAGTCTAAGGAAAAAGTTAATAAAAAATTGGAAGTATGGAGAGAAACATTAGAAAGCCAATGCCTCCGACTTAGTAGAACAAAGACAGAATATATGAAATGTAAGTTTGAGCATTTGATTACTTCAGAGAACATAGAAATTAAAATTGGCACACATCCCTAAAAGGAAAGTTTTAAATACCTAGGGTCAATTTTTCAGAGTGATGGAAGAATTGATAGAGATGTTACGCATAGAATTAATGCCGGTTGGTTAAAATGAAGATGAGCATCAGGTATTCTTTGTTTATGGTTCTTAGTGTTGGGCAGTTAATCATCAACATGTACAAAAGATGTCTGTGACAGAAATGAAGATGTTGAGATGGATGAGTGGTCATACAAGAAAAGACCGTATACAACTATACATAATGAGGTTATTAGAAACAAATTAGGAGTGACACCAATAGAGGATAAAATGAGAGAACATCGTTTAAGATGGTTTTGACATATAGAAAGAAGATCAAAAGAAGAACCTGTAAGAAGGTATGAAAAACTAAATTTGGAAAGTATTAAAAGAGGTAGAGTATGACCACAAAAGTGTTGGAAAGAAACCATAAAGAATGATCTAGCTTATTGTGAATATCAAAATGCAGAATTAATGATTATTGCAGGATCCAGTGTATGGAGATTAACTGACCAATAAATATTACGGGAATCAATGTTTGGAGAATATTAACAGACACACAACATTAATATTTGCAAGTTGTTAGGATAGCCTATAAAAGCTGTTGGCTGCCAATAATTTGACAGCCTGTTTTGTAATACTTTTGGTTCTCTTGTTTTGTTCCATTAAGAAGGTTTTGTTTGCATTCACTAGAACGATATCAAGTCAGCCAAAGATGCTTGAGCTGCATCAACATCCAACCTGTTGGAAGGGGGTAACCATTTCATGTTTCTCTCCCTAATTCCCTGATTAACCTCTCCAACATCCCGAAAGCTATCCAAGGCCTTAATTCGAGTTCTAACAGCAGTGATACTTATAAAAGGCTTGGATTCAGGCTTCAGCCACTGGTCTTTCATCCCCACAAATAAATGAGTTGTGCCAATGCCACAAAGATCAGCATGTATACCCGAATGCCATACGCCAATTCACATCCCGTTGACATCAGCCTGTGCTCTGAGATTCATATGCAGCCAGTTGCTAAACTCTCATCCACAGAACTCTGCCAATCCACTGTCACCAGTTACCTGAGCCGTCTTGTCATGCCACCACACAGTCTCTAAGCATATGCATAAGAGTTTCTGCCTCACAACCACACAGTGTGCAGTCTGTTATAGATGTTAGATGCCTTTGAGAGCGTCCTATGCTTGTAGGGATTCTACCATGACCACAAAGCCAAAGACGTGCGTTTTCTGTGTGGGCCCTTCCACTTCCAAACGAGCTCCCATGTAGTGTTAGCATTGCCACTTCCCGGCAATGATAACACTTTGTAAGCAGAAGCTACAGTGAGCTCACTATTAGATGGCAGATCCCACCGATTTGTGTCTGGACCTAGCTCTGCCTGCGGCTTGCAGCTCCGTTCTGTCAATCATGCAGGGCTGCAAAATTCCATTCGATGTCGTTGATGACTACATCATTTACTCTCCACCCTTCTAGGTTCGCAGGAAGTGGCCTAAGGTTGTCATGAAGATTGCTCTCTCCAAGCAACTTATCATAATATTTTTCTCTTACTTTTGTACTTGCTGATGATCTGTATGATTAATGGTGATGTGAATCTCTTGGGATTTATTTTCGTTATTGAAATGTTGCATCTGACATAAGTTTATCTTCAGGGACAACCAGCTGTATCAGTTGAAGACACATTGAAGATTATCGCTTGCAAGTAAGCTGTATTTTTCGTTTTCCAGCACTTCTCACATCATGGTAGACTGTTTCCTGTACGGCAGATCAATTGATGTAGTTATTTACTTGAATAGGGATCAGCAGAAGAGATTATCAGCTCTGGAGGCAGAGCTTTCTGCTGCTAAGGAAGAGGGTTTTGTTTCAATTCACACATTAGATGCAAATGGGACACATCCAAAAAGAAGATTTTTCCTGGTGATAGGCATCATTACCGAAATTGGTCACAGGAAGAACAGGGATGCAATTCGTCGGTCATGGATGCCTACAGGTAGAATATTTTACATTCTAACTCTCGTTTTCCAAGTTACAACTTAAAATTAATTTGTGTATTTTTAGGCATGTTCTTCATAGGTTCAGAGAACGTTGAAGCTTTAGATTTAGGGAAACTGGTCTCTAATGGCACTTTTTCTTCAATTCTTACGCATAGATTGACAAATACAATGCCAGGGTTGCTCTTGTGCTCATACTGCAGGAACGCATGTTACAACCATTTTCATATTTTACCTCCCAAGATTCTGTTACTAAAACTTATCCAAAGTTTGTTTCCCTGTTATGACCTAAGGAGTGGACGCATGGTTCTTCCAGCTATATCAGTAGCTTAAATGAAAAATTGGTCTGGCTAACGAGTGCAATCACTCCAGGCAGATGAAGCACAACATATGAACTAATTACTGGTCATTTTCTCATTATTTTGTCAGTGTTTGTGTTGGAAGATTTGGCAGAATCATATGAGCCAGGAAAATTTCTTTACATGCTATTCAATCACGTGGAGAAATTACCTTTTGCTCATGGCTGGCCAGCGTCATAAGCATTATTGAGTCCGTTTGTCCATTGACAGTATGAACATTCTTACTCTGCCTACTTAAATTTTCTTGCTGGGACGCTGCTCATCTCGTGTCCCATATACTTGTGGCGACTCATGAGTTGAGAATTGAAACAATTGAATCCTTCAAGCTACTGCATGGCATGTTTGGTCAGCTTTTAATGGCTGTGTCACCGGTTACTCCATTCCGACTCTTGTATCCTTTTGTATATCAGTGTTGAAAACTTCATAAAAGTGGCTGCAAAACAGAAAAAGATGGCCACATCCTCCTATATGTGGCCTTATGCATGTGATGTGGTATAAGATCAGATAACAACATTTTATTGTGTACAATATCGTGAAAATTATTGTGTGATTATATTTTTCGTCACATGAATATGAAGATCCATTTACTTCATCCTTCTCACTCTGCAGATTAATAATGGCAATAACAAGTTTGTCTCTTTTACTTCTTGCAGGTGCGGCCTTAAGAAAGATGGAACAAGAGAGGGGTATCATCATAAGATTTATTATAGGAAGAAGGTCTTATCTTTATTATGTAACTGTAGATTGTCATTGGTGGTTGCAATTCCTTACTAAATTCATTCATATTGACATGCAGTACCCATCACCGCAACAGTACTGACCAAAATATTGATGAGGAGAATCAACAAACTAGTGATTTTATTATTCTTGTAAGTTTCTTTCCTTTTGTTTTGTTAGGCACGGTTCAATCTTTTGTCACATGGTGTACTGCTAACTTTGTATTTAAGAGGGGGACAAAAGTAGAGTGTGACTGCTAATAGTATTCATTAGAGAATTGCATATATTGTTGTTCATTTACAGGATATCTTGGACTGTAGGCCTACACTTTAATATGATTTCCAAAGCTTTACTCGTTTTCCATGCAGGCTATGTAAGAATATGCTTTTAGGGTCAATTTTAGTAAATTTGATGTTTTAGATATTATTGTAATTGCCCATAGTACTAAGGGCATTTTGGTTATTTTTTGTTTTACAACCCATTATATAAGGGCTGGAAGTTTGTATTAGGGTTAAGAAGAGAGATTAATAAAGAGAGAAAGAGAGGAGGGGCGGCCTCCATTGGAGGTCTGCCCCTCCTCTGGTCTCTCATGTTTTTCTTCTTCAATCTTCTTACATCTTTGATCTTCAGCTACGCAACTCTCGAATTACAATATGGTATCAGAGCCATCGATCGTTGGGAGCAGTAAAAAAAAAAGAAAAAGGATGCCTCGGGAGATCATAATGTTGCAGTCAAAAGAGGGCCACACCCCATAGTTCCAGGAGAGAGAGCGAGAGAGAGTTGTGATTCCTCTTCGAGCTCGATGGTTAGCGTAATCGCTCAGGAGCGTCTTCTGGGTGCGGCATTAGGAGGAGCTCTGGTGGCTTTTCTCAACCTAGAGGAGCGCAAATCAATCTATCGTTCCATTTTTGCAACCCAGGAGAACGACGCAACTCGATACCAGGAGTTGCTGAAGCAAAGGGGCTCTGTTAAAAGGGAATTCATATTCCAACTTGGCACATTTATGGAATACTGTTGTAGACAGAAGCTTCGGTTCAATTATCAGTTTCCTTGGCTCTCGTGGTTGGTGAAGGCATACTTGAGGTACGAGGCTGGAGAGGTGATTGGAGTGATGGCCATGGCTGTCGCCTATTGTACTAGTTTGCTACCGCCCAGTCGGCCTTTGACTCTTTGAATCAGAAACCCAATGTAGTTATCGGCGAGTCATGCACAAAAATGCATAGACATCAGATATGGAGTTTGCCTCCCACTCTCGTGTCTCTCTCGCTTGCTTATGATATGCGCAGAGCAAGACAACATCCTCGCTGGAGGAATCGTTCGTGCCCACATCCTTAAAAATGATTTCCAATATGATATCTTCTTAAGGAATAACGTCGTCAATATGTACGCCAAGTGCGGTCTTTTGAAAGAAGCAAAATTTGAGTTCGATGGAATTCGTAAATGAGACATCATGTCATGGAATTACCTCATTAATGGTTTTTGCGAGCATGGTAGAGGATTAGAAGTATTGGGTTTCTTCCAAAGCTTGGTAAGAGAGGGTCTAATACCCAATGCCTTCACGTTTGTTGGTGTGATCACGTCTAAGGCTAATATCAGTGCAACGTGTGAAGGTAGCCAGGCTCATGGCCTCCCTTTGAAGACTGGAAACTGTTTGGAGGTGTTTGTCACTACTTCTCTGGTCAGTTTGTATTGTAAATGTGGCTTGATTCATGAGGCTCGCTAAATGTTTGATGAAATGTCGGAAAGAAACTTTGTTTCATGGACAACCGTACTTATGGATTACAGCAAGATGAAGAGGTGTTTGTGGAGGAGAATCTAGACTTGTTGGAGACAGATTCCAAGGGGTTAAACAAAGTTCAGGACGAGATACCAGGGTCTTGAAAACTCGATCATAGAAGCAGGCAAGCAATCTGAAATTTCAACCATAGATGTAAGGAGATGTTAGAAGATCCAGTCGCAAGAGTAATAGCTAAAATTCCTACGTACCAAAAGATGAAAATGGGCGCAAATGGAAAATGGGCGCACAGAATGCATAGAGAGTGAAGTGAAAGAGATGAAAGCAAAGCTACTAAATTTGTGCAGCTAAGAGAGTTGTGTTGTTTTTTATAAGGTGAAGATTGCAGTCATGAGGATTGCTAAAATGTGTTTTGCAACCATGAGGTTGCTGGAATTTGTAGCCAAAGAAGCTGCTGAAAATGATCAACTAGGAAGGCTGAGTTGAAGATGTTGTAGCCAAAGAAGCTGTTGAAGATGACCAGCCATGAAGGCTGAGTTGAAGATGTTGCAACCAAAGAAGCTGCTGAAAATGACCAACCACGAAGGCTAAGTTCAGGATGTTGTAGGCAAAGAAGCTGTTAAAGATGACCAGCCATGAAGGCTGAGATGAAGATATTGCAGCCAAAGGAGTTGCTGAAGAACAACCATAAAGGCTCATAAAGAATGTTGCAGCCAGGAAGGTTGCTGAAAAGCGAACAGTTAAGAGGGCTAGAAAAATCGAAAAGAAAAAACCCAGTTTTTTGACAAGTTTGGAGTTCGAAGTATCTCACTCCCAACTTGAGGGGGGGTGTTTAAGAATATGCTTTTATGGTCAGTTTTAGTAAATTTGATGTTTTAGATATTATTGTAATTGCCTATAGTACTAAGGGCATTTTGGTTATTTTCTGTTTTACAACCCATTATATAAGGACTGGAAGTTTGTATTAGGGTTAAGAAGAGAGATTAAGAAAGAGAGAAAGAGAGGAGGGGCGGCCTCCATTGGAGGTCTGGCCCCTCCTCCGATCTCCCATGTTTTTCTTGTTAAATCTTCTTACATGTTTGATCTTTCGCTATGCTACTCTCGAATTACAACTTACTATTTCACGGTCATTTCTGCCGGTTGTCATTCCAAGTTCCTATGCAAATTCTAAGATCTCAGGAGGAAGCTCAGTGAATTTCTATAAAAGTCATTATGACATTCTGAAGATAGATTTTACCCTTTTCATGTCCTTGTTGAAAACAGTAGGTACCCAAAACAACAACAGTATAGTGTCCGCTTCAAAACCTTGCTCAATATCCACTAAGATAAGAAGCTTTTGTCACAGTTATATTGAGTTTAGTAGTTCCATCTTATGTCTGTGTTTCTGTCATAGGTGGTCTACTTTTGCCTGGATAAGAAAGTTTCTTCCACGGCATTGGTTTCACAGATCAACATGCTTGCTCATGTTTTGTCATGACATCTTATGAAATTCATTCATCATCAATGAAGTCCAAATACCAATTTTGGTTAGTTTTAAGACCTAAACAATATAGCGAACTGTTGCTGCTCCTGGGAAGTATCATAAGGGTGGACACATTTACTGACAGAGCTAGGAGAGTTGAACTCGAGTATAGTGTTCATGGAAACTGGTTAAGTAGGTCTTTCAGTGGAATGTGGAATTTGTGATTGCTACCCTTGAAAGGATGTGTTTTATATTTTCTGTTAAGTGCTCATTGTTTCTGGGAAAGTGGGGTTTTCATCTATTTCCACTGCTCTCCTCTGCCTCTATTATGAACATCTTCCTGATCACTACTTTCTTCACCTACAGTGTAGTTTTTTAAGCAATGTTTATGTAGTCACGTTCCATTTGGTACTGTAGCTTAGCCTATGGCTCTCAAATTAGAATGTGATGTCATCCGGAATTTCTTGGTGGCTTTGGTCGTAGAGGCTTACACTTTGTATCTTTATGCTCTTGTGTAATGATTAGGCATAATTTACAGAATTATGGTGGTTGTACATGCTTTTTTCTTGTAAATCTGCAGGTAAAATATCTATGATGGTTTGGTCATTGCATTCCATTATTAAAAGGGTTTCCTTGGTACTCTTTTGCAGGATGATTATGATGAGGGTTTGGGGAAGACTCCTAGAAAGACAAAATCATTCTTTGTTCAAGCCGCAAATAGTTGGGATGCAGAGTTTTATGCAAAAGTTAATGATGATGTCTTTGTTAACGTAGGTTAGTGAATCATACATAACACATTTTTTAACGTTGATAGTTATTTATTACCGTTTAGTTAAAAAGTGTCAGTCGCTAAGTCTTTGTGGGTGTCTTTTGCATCATTTCATTTCAGATGCTTTAGTCTCTACACTTAGATCGCATTGGCAAAATCCTCGTGTTTATATTGGGTGCATGAAATCAGGCGAGGTTTTCAGTGATGAGTAAGTTTGCTATTTCCAATTATTGGTACACTGTCCCTATGGATAAGATTCAGAAAACATGGAGCCATGATTTTCTTCTTTTGTTTTTTGATGCTTCCATTGTTTAACTTCTATAGGAAGCATAAATGGTATGAACCAGATTGGTGGAAATTTGGTGATCGGAGAATGTAAGTGTACAATTTCTTTTTGGTGCTTCACTGTATTGCTGAAAATTTGCTTGCACTTAACTTTGCAGAAGTGTCTATGATAAATATAGCATTATACTATGTGAAAGCTGAAACCTTCTTGTGCCCTTATAATGATGAAGGTGATTGTCCTGCCTAACCATTTGATGGCCTCTAGATGGCATATGGTAGTTTTTTTTTTCCCTAGATCAAATTCAACACCTTAACATTGTCTCCGTTTTCAGTGTGATAAATTGGTTCTTGAGAAAATGCATTGGGCTAGTAATGACCTCATGTTTAATTTTGTTTCCAACGTTATTTGATAGTTCTCTTAATAGCTTCATGCTCTGTCCTGGTTTAATTGCTGCGTTCTTCAGACTTCTATGGCCTTGGGATCTTAAGCTTTTTTCATCTCAGGTTTTTTTGCACCTGCAAAATCAATGAAGTTTTTTTGCCTATCATGTGACTTTCTGCTACAGCAACAATAAAAACAACTAAGCCTTTCCCATACTAGATGGGATTGGCTACATGGATTCTTTGTTTCCACATAGCCCTATCATAATTTGTAGAATCCATGGTTAATAAGTCCGCTAAAGTTTTACATTGGCTGTCGAAAGCCTAACGCAATTCTCCTCCTTTATCCGGGCTTGGGACCGACCATGCAAGGGCGACTTTCTACTGTTCTGATTAAAAATAAACACCCTTTTGATCATAATCCAGTGGTGATTAGACTCAAATGAAAGTATATGGAAGATTAATTTCTTTCACTTATGGAGTTATGTATATAACAATGTGAATCAGAAATGTGGTGGGCACATCCCACTTGTCCTAGATGAGCCAATAGTAAGGATTTGGATCAGATATTCAACTGACCAGCCCTGGTACTCTTAGTTAGATGTGCCCATCTACAACTACTACTACTACTACCAAGTCGTTTTCCATACTTGATGGGGTTGGCTACATAGATCAGTGTTGTTCGACGCGTATCGTATTGTATATCGTTTTGGTCCACGATACGATATGTCTTATCTTATCGTATTGTTTGTGTATCATAATTTAATATTAAAAAATTAGTGAAAATCTAAAAAAATCAGAAGAAACAGAAAAAAATCTGATAATTGCAAAGAATTCATATAATGCAAAAGTTTAGTACATATTCATCATTCACCATTCAATAATTAAAAAAGAATTACATATTTTAAAGCAAAAAATGAAATATATTTACACATTGGAATCAAAATCATCAACTAAATAATCTTCATTTTCTCTTTGCTGAAGATCCTCGTCACCTTCTGCTTCAAAATCAAAATCTTTATCTCCTTGATGATGTTATTGCGCTCCTTTAAAATTAATCAATGCAATGTCTTCTTTAGTTAGGAGTGCATTTTCTTCATTATCTTCCATAATCCACTCCTCTAATATATCAAAATTATCAAAACTTATTGGATCAAATTGGTTTTCTTTTCTATTTAACTTTTTTAATTACCTACAAGAAAGAAAAATAAGTAATTAGTAAATAACATTAGCAATTGAAGTCAAACAAAATATTGAATTGAATCTTTAAGTAGTAACTAATACAAGATTACCTCTCTCAGAGCCGAATGTTGCAACGAATAAAAACTAAGTCATTGAACCCAGTGTTGTCCGACACGTATCGTATCGCGTATCGCTGGGCTCCACGATACGGGCGTATCGTATCGTATCGTATCGTATCGTACTTTAATATTAAAAAACTATAAAAATTATTTAAAAAATCAATAAAATTAGTAAAAATCCGAAAAAAATCAAGAAAATTCTGGAAAATTTTGAAAAAAATCTGGTAATTGCTTTAAATTCATATAATGCAAAGTTTAGCACAAATTGAACATTTAATATTGAACAATTGCATCCAAAATTATATATTTTGAATCAAAAAATGAAATACATTTATATTTTACATATTGTAAATTTGTATCAGGATCATTAACTAAATAATCTTCATCTTCTCCTTGATGATGTTGTTGTACTTCAAATTAATTCATGCAATGTCTTCTTCAGTTAGGACTTAGGAGTGCATTTTCTTCGTTATCTTCCATAATTCACTCATGTAATATATCAAAATTAACAAACTGCTATCTTTGTACATGTAGTTGTCATATTTGCTAATTTTCATATGTGAGCAAAACAAAGAGCTCCATTTCTTTGATTATTGAGTCTATGACACCTTAATGATGTTATATTATTACTTGATAATGTCCCCTTTTTCTCTTATTGGAGACTAGCTTTTTAACTAATGCATGAGCTTCATTTCTCACTTCACAGACTGAGTTAAGCCTCACACACATTGATCATGTTCAACTCAATGGAAGTCATGTAACGTGAACCTTAAAATAGTGAAGTTGTGAAATCCCTACTCAATGAACCGAGAGAACTAAATGTTTTTAATTGTTTACGATCTTATGAAATTAGAAACTGTTAGCAAAAATATACCTAAAAGTTGTAACAGAAAGGGAAATGATTTTGTCATAATTTTTTTTATACATTATTTTTATTAAATAAATGAAATTATAAACCCAAATTATAAGCATATTGGAGGATGCCTTTAAGGGAAGTGAAGAGAGAGAAAGAGAGGGCAGAAACATGCAAAAAAATTTGAAAAAAAAAATTTTTTGAAAAAAAAAAAATTTTGAAAAAAAAAATTTGAAAAAAAAAAATTTTTGAAAAAAAAAAATTTTGGGCGTATCGCCCGTATCGTACGATACAGTATCGTATCGTGGCTTCCCACGATACGATACGTACGATACGGTGCGATACGGATAACACTGATTGAACCACTTATGTTCCAACATGTTGCACTTTTTTGTGTGGATGTATTCAAAGACACTCTAATTCCTTTGACAACCCATTGCACTATAGGTTTGGCTCAAAGCTCTTACTGTAAAATCTTTAAGGTTTGGGCAATCACTTCTAAATCTATTCCACCAAACATTTATAGAAAAAAACAAACATCAGAAACTTAATCCACAATAAATATAAGATTTAAGAAACTTAAATACGAAGATAAATAGTTTACTTCAGCGCATATTAGTGCAGTTGCGGATTGCTATAGGGAAACCCATGAGCATTATCATAGATCTCCATCTCTTGATGTATAACATTTGCTCTACTCTCATCAGGGACTAATTTGTCTATAATATCAATGATGCTTCGATTAACCTCACCGTCCCTTTTAAAGCTTGCTGAGTACATGAATATTGGTTTAGATAATATGGTACTGTATGAATAGGCTAATACAATTATTTGTTTCATCTATTATCTATAATGTCTCACACGGGCACATAATCCCTATTTCTTCCATTGAAATTACTTCTAATAACTTCTTTTGCCCTATCCATGGCTTCATAAAGATAGCTCATACATGGTTTTTCTTCGCTATTAGCCAATTTCAAAACCTTCACTAAAGGACATATAATGCTCAATAGTCTAACACATGCATTCCAAAATGTACTCCTTAAGACTGTCTTTGAAATCTCATTTAACTTTTTGTTTCTTCTATTTTGATGCAACTTTACAATTGTTGTCACTCATTTGAGAATATTCTCTTCAAGGCTTGCTTTTGTCTCATAATGCTATGTACATATAAGAAATTAGTTGCAGTTGTACGAAAGAGCTCTACACTATCTCTATATCTCCTCATCATACATAATACAAAGGCATAATTGTAGATAAATTTGGTGATATCTTAGCAACACGTAGTTGTTGCCTTTATCTCATTCATCTCACCAATATCTTCAAGGATGAGATCTAAACAATGGGTTGCATATAATGTCCAATAAAAAGTCTCATAAGTATCTGGTAACTCCTTCCCAACTGCTTTATAGTTAGTTGCATTATTTGTAATAAATTGGACTACATTCTTTAGCACAACCTCAAATATCACCTTATCAAACCCTTGCCTTAAGATCTCTATAGTATGCCTCTCTTCTGACATGTCTAGAGATCTAAAAAACATAAGTCCTTTAAGATAGTAGAAAAAAAAGTTTAACAAAGTCATTCCTTGCCTATATGTTAATATGTCTGCCATTATAGTGCATCATGTCTCCTTCAATGACTCTCTCAAAGTTGAACAATATTCTTACACTTCAAGGACAATCTTATCTAATAACTTTCCTCATAATTTCTAATAAGAGAGCATCTTGTATCCTGAACCAATATTAGCAATTGTATCTATCATTGCTTGAAAATGAAAACTGTTTGCTGCATTAAATAGAATGCGTGTATCATAAAATCATCTACCCATAATAAGGTATGTCTTTTCATGCAGTTGTTCTGAATCCATAGCAACACAAATTCCAGATTGAGTACCATGTGTAGTGCTAAGAGGAAAAAATGACTGTGTGCCAGAAGAAGCTCTTTATCTACTCTTTCCTCTTTTACCACTTACACTGAGAAATCTTCAATAACCCTCTTTTCCCTAATTGATGGTCGAGAACTACTACTATCAACCTCTATTATACCATCACAAGGAGTATTATCACCCAATCCAATAACATTCCTCAAACATCTCTAAATCATCATTCTGTGGACTCCTCTCATGTATGCTCTCAATCATCTACACACATTGTCATTTAATGACTTTTGGTAATTTTCTAACTTTGCCCATGCAAGGAGCAACTTCTTTCCTAGTCCTTGGTAGGTGATGTTTCAATTGTAAAATTTCACCTTTAACCACCTTCTCACAAAACAAACATTTTATCTTCAATCTATTTTCCTTAATTGTTGTATCCCACTACCATGCTGAATTATCAGATCGAGATTGGGAGTCCCTAACACCCCTTCCTACCATCTCAATTGAACATTTCTATCTGTTGGAAAATGTGATAGCGCAACAGAGATCGAATATCTATCACAGCGGAGATTGAATATCACAAACACGAGAAGAACAAATGAAGAAAAAATGTGGAGATCGAAGGAGGGGGCATACCCTCTAATGGAGGTCGCCCCCCTCTTTCTCTTTCTTAATCTTAATCTCTTAACCCTAATATAAGAAGTCCATCTCTTATATAATGGGTTGTGAAACATAAAATAACCAAAATACCCTTAGTACTACGAGCAATTACAATAATACCTGAAACATCAAAATTACTAAAACTGATACTAAAAGCATTCTTTAACACCCTCTCTCAAGTTGGGAGTGAGATACTTTAAACTCCAAACTTGTCAAAAAATTGATTCTTTCTTCAATTTTTTTCCTGATTTTTCAGTTCTCTTGGCTGTCTCTTTTTAAACAACCTTCCTGGCTGCAACATTCTTTATCAACCTTCATGGTTGTTCTTCAACTGCTTCACGACTGCACTAATCATCAGCAACTTCTTGGCTGCAATGTTCAACTCAGCCCTCCAAAGCTGGTCATATTCAGTAGCTTCTTTGGTTGAATACAAGCAATTACAATAATATCTAAAACATCAAAATTACTAAAATTGACACTAAAAGCATAATCATAATACCTATCACCTCTATTAGTTTTTCAATCAATGTTATGTTATTCCAAATACCAATGCGAATCTTATTATCTAGGACTAACTTCCTTATCTTTCGTATCCATGCATGTGAATACTTTTCTTGCAGTTTGTTCGTTATATTTGGGTGACAATGTAGTGGAGCTAACTTCTTTATCCACACCCATTCATAACGTGTGAATCCTCTTTGGAATTAATTTATTACGTATGAGCAAAGACATAGAAGCTCATACTTACTTTTCACTGTATTTAGGCTCTTGAGTGTGTCACGAAGAGGAGATGTTCCAATGAAATATTTATAATGTCTAAAATCCATAGTAGATAAAGATAAGGTTTTATGCTGGCTGTTGACAGAGCAAAAAGGAAAGACAGAAGTAAGTAGCGAAGCAGAGAGGTAGGATAAGCGAAAAGACAATCGGCGAGGCGGAGTGACAAACTCAGTTGAAAGGTTGAGCGATGAGGACCAGGTTGACCCAACCCCTTCTTCTCCCTCTCCCCTTCTCTCTCTTCCCCCTCACTGTATTCTTCCTCTCTCTCTCCCCCTCACTCTAACCTTCTCCCCGTCGTCTCTATCTCTCCCTCGTCACCTCTCTCTCCCTCTTTGTTTTTCCTCTCTCTTCTCGAATCTTCTCGCCCACGGTTTCCTGAAATCATGGGCAGCCAAAACCACCCATGTTTTGGAAAATCATTGGCGGTTTTGTAGAAACCCGATTTTTTATTTTACGAAACTTTCATTGGGTAAAATTATGAAAATACCTTGATATTTTTGAGTAAAAAATAATTTTGCCCCTAATGACGAAAAGACAAAACTATCATTTGACAGTTTTTAAAAATTATGAAATACCAGACTATGAAAATACAAGGTTACCCTTGTATGATTGAAAATTCACAAATTTGCTATTATGCAAAAAGACAGTACTACCCCTATCTTTTTAAGAAAATAAAAAATGGGTTGATGGGTATAATTATGAATATACCCTCGATCAACAACAAATTTTACAAAAAAACTTATGCTTTTTTACTATTTTACCTCAAGTCTTTTTGAAATATTTCAAAACATGATAGAAGAGTAAAATTCTTAGTTTCTCTTGAGGTTTTTGGGAAATTATAGTGGTACGAAATTTAAAAAATTATAGTTTCATCCCTTTGCTGTTTCTTAAATAGCATAATCAAGTTAAAAGTTTTTTCAATTGATATTTAAGTATCAATTGAAAATACTTATAGGTACTTGAACATATTTTTTCAAAATAGTACATATATATTATTGCAAACTGTTGCAATCTATTAACACGTGGTTGGTTGTCTTTTCTACACCCTCCTATTGTTATTTTTGCCAAACAAATTAAAATGAACGTAAGGATTTGTGTATGAGAGTTTAGAAAAACATAAAAATTGAATAGTCTAAATTTTCAAGTGTGAAAAAAATGTATCCTTTTAGTACTTACACTTAAAGGTGTAAGCTATGTTTTAAATAATACAGTTCCACCACCTACTCCAACTGTAACAGAAGAAGTAAATAAAGCATACAAAACATTCCTTAGAGATGATACCATAGCCAAAACAATGATGTTAACCTATATGGAGGATGACCTAATTAGGGTATTTGAAGAATACAAGACTGCAAAAGAGATGTTTGATTCAATAATAGCTAAATATGATACTACAACTAAACTACATGTTCAATTATTAATACAAAAATACAAATACAAAATGAAAGAATGATATAATGTAGTAGAACATGTAAACAAAATATTGGTAATAGAAAGAAACTTAGTTGTAGGAAAATCGATCATCCCCAAGGCTACATAAATATCAACTATCCTAAATAGTCTTCCCCCCTTCTCAACCTCAGAGACCTTGGAGCCTCCAACCCTGGGTTTCCAAGGATACCTAAGAGCATTTACTGACATGTATTTGGCTTGCATAAGTTGACACCACGGGGGCTCTACAAATTTCCACATGGATAGGAATTTCCTCTAGCCGATGAAGCCCCAAGCCGCCTTTCTTTCTTGGTTTACACACCCTTTCCCAAAGGAGAAGGTGGACTCCTTTGCCTTGGTGTGTCCATGCCATAAGACGTTTCATGGAATATAAATCCAACCTAAAATGTTCAAATATGATTCATCCACTTATTCACATATAGAGGCTCAGACGTAGGGCAGATGTAATTAGATCTGATATGGTAGATGCTCTTTCTTTCCAGGACCAAATTGAACTCTAGAGACAATCATCAGCTGCATCCTGTAGGACTCTATAGTGCTGATATTCAGTCTGAGTCTTGTTAACAACCTTAGATGATTGTGTAGTGTGTTTAAATTGATCAACGTCTTTGGGGAATTCCAGTCTGAGTCTTGTTAACAACCTTAGATGTTTGTGTAGTGTGTTTAAATTGATCAACGTCTTTGGGGAATTCAACTTTTGGATGGGACAGGGGAGTCAAATGTTGCGTTCAGTCCCTTTCCCTGTTTAAATTTATCAAATTTGGATCTGTTTCGTCCATTCCAAAGTCATTGACACCATTTAAATATTTGAACATGTAGTCTGCTCTATATATAACATAGTAATTCTACCATTCCTTCTAAACTGTGTGTCATGTTGACATATATATTATCGGTTCTATGTCCTAGACATGGCAGCTATTTTGACTTGCCCAACAGACTTTAACGATACGATGGTTCTGTTAAATATGTAAGAGGGAGAGGGGCAGCCGTTGGGGGCAACAGCTAGAATGTAAGAGAGAGAGGGTCAGCTGTTGGAGACCCAATGGTTAGATTTCTAGCCGTTGGAGGCTGGCTGTTGCTGGCCCTCCCAGCAGTCTATAAAAGCACCTCTTGGTGACTTATAAGAAGCAAGCGAGTGGCTGATTTGTGTATTGCGACTTCAATAATTTCAAAGCTTCTTTCCTCTCTTGATTGTTGCCTTTGGTAATCACTTTGGTGATTAATTGCTTGTTGATACAAGAATTGGACTGCGACAGTTATTGGAAAAACACTTAATGTTTTGTTTTTATCAAGAGGACTGTGACATTGGGAAAACATCTAAGATGCTGTTTTCATTTTAGGTTCCTCGAACTATGATTAACGTAAAAGATAGAAAAGTCCTCACTGTACCAGTAGAAGTTAAATTTTGTATGATTTAACATAAAAGATAGAAAGTCTTCATTGTGTCAATAGAAGTTAAATTTTGTCTTCTACATGTTTTAAATTTCATTCTCGATAGATGTTTCCTCATCTCCTTGAGCAAAAGCCAACAAACATTTTATCATCTTTAATAGTTGTTTTGTGTTCAATGATAAATCCGACTTATGCTTTGTGCCTTTGCAACTACTTCATCTTCAAGAATTTTGAGCAACAAATTTTCACCATTTTAGTGAACATTCATATGATAAAGTCTACCAATGTATTCTGTAAACTAATTAACCAGACCCGCCACTTCTGTCGAAGAGGTTTCTCATTTCCATAATGATGACAGTAGTTGCACTCAGACAATGAGGTAAGAATGTTGATATGGACTTTCTAATCCTATGTGGAATGAGTATTGCTCATGTGCAACTTCTTGTAGCCTTTTAACCATGAGATGCAAATCATCTTCAGGGCAGTGGCAGAACTGAGGTGGGACTTCTGCCCTGACCCCCAAAATTTCAGAAAGTCAACAAAATATATACCCCAGATTTTGAATACAATGGGCGTTCTCACCCTAAAATATTCTCTATCCCTCAGTTGAATCCATGAACATTAAGCTTGGGCTATCCACCCCATCGTAAAATTTCTAGGTCAGCCACAGACCACGAGCATATGTAACTCCATGCATATGCTGAATAAATTTGACCATTAGCACGTCTTTCTCATCTTGTTCACATTAGAACCTTCCTGTAACCAACATTAAATCATACACTCATATTTTGAGCACGCTTTCTTCACAAACCTGCATCTTTATATTTGCTTGTCTTTTGTATATAAGCATGTGAAACTCCTTTCATGTCTCACCTAGTATTTCGACTCTGCAGATACTTCCGTCATGCCTCAGGACAAATGTTTGTTATATCTCGAGCATTGGCGCAGTTCGTGTCCATAAACAAGTTGGCTCTCATAGTCACATCCCTTTTTGCATTTTTTGCATGTGTTCAGATCCAACTGAGAAGAAGCACATGTTTAGTTTGGCATCTAAGATGACCTTATATTTAATGACAGAGCCATTCTCCGGACCTATGCTCACGAAGATATTAGCGTTGGGTCTTGGATGATTGGGTTGGATGTCAAACATGTTGACGAGAGCAAGTTTTGTTGTTCATCTTGGTCACCAGGTTCTCTCTCTCTCTCTCTCTCTCTCTCTCTCTCTCTCTCTCTCTCTAGTGTTAGATTCATTAACAAGAGTATAATTAATGTCAGATCTAACCTAAGAAATGGTCACCCATGTTATCTCCAGTGCATGCTAGCACTAGCTTATATTATATATATATATATATATATATATATATATATATATATATATATATATATGTGTGTGTGTGTGTGTGTATGCAAATAGATAGGGTAGTCCTGAATGCATAATGTCTTTCAGTGCATAATCTTGCATAAATATCGTTCAAACTATGAGATAAGAGATTTGAATTAAAAGTATTGTTGTACTTTTTGTACTTTGTATTTAGTGTGCATTAAAAGCAAAGTAATTCAAATCTTCATCATTGATCTCAATGATTGAATGGTGATGTTTATGCATGATTATGCATCAAAAGATATTATGCGATTAGGACTACCTTTCTTTCTTTCTCTCTCTCTCTCTCTCTCTCTCTCTCTCTCTCTCTCTCTCTCTCTATATATATATATATATATATATATATATATATATATATATATATATATAGAGAGAGAGAGAGAGAGAGAGAGAGAGAGAGAGAAAGAAAGAAAGGTAGTCCTAATCGCATAATATCTTTTGATGCATAATCATGCATAAACATCACCATTCAATCGGGGGAGAGAGAGAGGAAGTGATAAATGCACGCACCCCATTCATGCCCAAATCTTCTTAAATATCTCAAGTGATGGTTGAGGTGATACAATAAAAATCATTTGAGGTATCATGTGCATTAAATACAAAGTATAAAAATACATCAATAATCTCTACCATTGATTATGCTAATCACATATATATGGGCTAAACAGGTTACTCATTGCTTGTGTCTTGGCAGGTGCTATATGTGCAGCTGTGTGATCTTTGTAGAATTAGAGTAAAAAGTTTGACCTAGATTGCTAAAATGAATTTTCTTCGACATACAATGTGGCCTGCAGCCGCTGCCATTAGCAACTCTTAACTTCAAGCAGATCGCTGGGTCGTGTTCTCTTGCTGCCATTTTGCTGAGGAGGCCAATGTTGATTGAGATATTGAGGGGGGCTTATGTTTGAAAGACTGGTAGTTTTTTCAGCTGAAAAGATGGAGAAACACCAGGACTCGTTCCATGTTGATGGTTGGATAGAAGGGATATGCGCTCCAATGTATTATTCTTTATTTTTCATTAATTTCTGGCTTTTAAATCTCCATTCTTTGCATCCCTGTTTAGACTCGAAGGCCAAGTTTGAAAATACTTTGGTTAACCTTTTACTGGTTTTCATTATTCTTGATCTTTACAAGTTTCTATCTTTCTAGTTGCAAGCTTGTCTTCTTCTTCTTTTACACTTTTTTGGAACAACTAGGGCCTAAAGCCAGATACACACCCGTTGTATTTGAGATCATGACCTTCAAACTTGTGGGTTGACCCCTTAAGCAGTTGAGGTCTTGCTCGTTTGTGCATGACGACGGATGACTGACGTCTCATGTCCTGATCCTGATTTGAATGTGGCCCACGTCTCTATTCGTGGCCTTTTGTAGGGATCGGAAACGAGACAAGATGCTCATACAGGTTACGGTTTGAGCTATGCAAGCTTGGCTTGGCTTGGCTTTTCTGGGCCCGTCTTGTCAAGTGCATATGGTACTTATGTATTACATGCACTGTAATATGGAGCGCATATATTAGAAAACATCCTGGCACCGGCTGAGTCCAGCCCCATAGGCTTCGGCCAATATTTACTCCTCGAGTCATCTGCATTGAATTGGTTCCGTCGTGACTCTTGTGCGGGATTCGATTTGGATTTCCCGTAGGAGTTCTTTTTGCTAAAACTTCATAAAAGTACTTTAAATTTTTCGAGTTTATTAATTTGGTTTCTCCCGTTTCAAAACTGTTTTAAGCTACTCGATAGGTCATTGAGCAGTAACATTACCCGTAAATGACGTGAAAGACGGGTTCACGTGTAGGAAGTGATACGACTCAATATCATTATTAAATATTAAATTCAATTAATATTCAAATATAAATTTAATTAATGTTTAATTTAATATAAATAATAAAGAATATTTAATAATTAAATTTAAAAGTAAAATTTATTTAATTGTTAATTAATATTAACTAACTCCGCCATGTAAGGGATCATCCTTGCATTGCTGGTCCCAAGCCCGGATAAAGGAGGAGGGTTGTGTTAGGCTTCCGACAACCAGCGTAAAACTTTGTCGGATTTTATAACATAGATTACAAAAATTATGAGCATTGCTTTGGGGCGTTCCCGCCTAGCAACGTGCTGCAGAGCCCGAATGCAGTAAGAAGTAAGCAAGGGTCACTATATTTTCACCCGAATGTAGTGAATCAATTGTAGAGAGGGTTCCCACATCATTAATGGGTATAGGTAAAGAAGTTAGTCCCGCTACATTATTGCCCGAATGTAGTGAAAAATTTTCAGAGAGGGTCTTCGCATTTTGATTATGGACGGATGCGGGGGGTAAGGAAGCTAGTCCTAGATAATAAAATTCGTATTGGATCTTGGAATATCGAAATATTATTCGGTAAGCTAATGGAGGTGGTAGATACTATGATTCGGAGAAAGATTCATATTCTATGTTTACAAGAGACAAAATGGGTTGGAGAAAAAGCAAAGGAGATAGAGGATACAAGTTTTAAATTATGGTACTCAAGTAAAGAAAATGCTCAAAACGGAGTTGGTATTATCATAAATAAATATTTAAAGGAGAGTGTAGTAGACATACAACGATATGGTGACCGAATCATGACGTTGAAATTAGTGTTAGGAGCAGAGGTTTTGAATATAGTTTGTGCTTACGCACCCCAAGTAGGACTAGAAGATAGTATAAAGACAGTTTTTTGGGAAGAGTTAGATAAGGTGTTTCAAAAGATTCCACAAAGGGAGATGATTTGTTTAGGAGGAGATTTAAATGGACATGTCGGTAAAGAGGCATTAGGATATTAAGGGATTCATGGAAACTTTGGTTTTGGGGATATAAACGAGAAATGTAGGGAGATTTTAGATTTTGCTATGGCATTTGATCTCTTTATAGTCAATACAATTTTCAAAAAATGAGATGAACATTTAATTACTTATAAGAGTGGCTTATCACAAACACAAATTGATTACTTTATTTGTAGAAAAAAAGATAGAGCGTGTTGTAAAGATTGTAAGGTAATTCCAGGAGAAAGCTTAACCACCCAACATCGACTTTTAGTTATGGATTTACAAATAAAAAATGGACAAAGAAGAAAATAGTGCATCGAGCTACTCGGACTAAATGGTGGAACCTCAAAAGCGAGAAAGAAGATATATTTAAACAAAAGGTCCTTCAAGGAGATGTTTGGAATTATGTTGGCACACCCTGTGATATGTGGAACAATATGACTATACATATTAGGAAAGTGGCAAAAGATGTGTTAGGGGTATCTAAGGGATGTGTACCGGCACAAAAAGAAGTTTGGTGGTGGAGTGAAGTAGTACAAAATAAAATCAAGGCAAAGAGGGCATGTTACAAATTACATTATGCCAATAAAACTAGTGAAACTTTAGAAGCTTATAAGAAAGCCGAGAAGGAAGCGAAAAAAGCCGTTAGTGAAGCAAAAGCTAAGATTTGGGAGGACTTATATAAAAAAACTCAACTCAAAAGAGGGTGAAAGAGATATTTTTAGGATAGCTAGGGCTAAAGATAAGAAAACTAAAGATCTTAATTATGTTAGATGCATAAAAGACGAGGATGAAAAAATTTTAGTGGCAAATGATGATATAAGAAATAGATGGAAAAACTATTTTTATAATCTTTTTAATGAAAATAAAGATGTTAGTATTAGTTTAGGAGATTTAGCAAAGTCAGAAAAGTATACAAATCACAATTTCTACCGACGTATTCAAAATAACGAAGTCAAAGAGGCTCTTAAACATATGAAGGGTGGTAAATCAGTAAGACCAGACAATATTCCTATAGAAGTTTGGAAAATACTAGGAGAAATAGGAATCACTTGGCTCACAAGACTATTTAATGAAATATGGAAAAACCAAAAGATGCCCGAGGAATGGAGAGCAAGTACACTTATACCTATATATAAGAACAAGGGAGACATTCAAAATTGTGCAAATTATCGAGGTATCAAGTTAATGAGTCATACTATGAAATTATGGGAAAGAATTATCGAACGTAGGTTAAGACAAGTATCAAGTACAACAGAGAACCAATTTAGATTCATGCTAGGCAGATCTATTGTCGAAGCGATTTACCTTTTGAGACGTCTTATGAAATATTTTAGAGCAAAAAAGAAAGACCTTCACATGATATTTATTGATCTAGAAAAAGCTTATGATAGGGTATCCAGGGAGGTTCTTTGGAGAACTTTAGAAAAAAGAGGTATCCCATTGACATATATTAGCCTTATAAGAGACATGTATGATGGTGCAAAAACATGTGTGAGAACTCATGAAGGAACAACAGACTTCTTTGAAGTTAATATTGGGTTACATCAAGGATCAACTTTAAGTCCATACTTATTTATAACGGTGATGGATGAGTTAACAAAACATATTCAAGATGAAGTACCTTGGTGTATGTTATTTGCACATGACATTGTATTAGTGGAAGAGTCTAAGGAAAAAGTTAATAGAAAATTGGAACTATGGAGAGAAACATTAGAAAGCAAAGGCCTCCGACTTAGTAGAACAAAGACAAAATATATGGAATGTAAGTTTGATCATTTGGTTACTTCAGAGGACATAGAAATTAAAATTGGCACACATTGCATTACCTAAAAGGAAAGTTTTAAATACCTAGGATCAATTTTTCAGAGTGATGGAAGAATTGATGGAGATGTTACGCATAGAATTAATGCTGGTTGGTTAAAATGGAGAGGAGCATCGGGCATTCTTTGTGATAAGAAGATACCATTAAAGTTAAAAGGTAAATATTATAGATTAATAATTGGGCTTGCCATGTTTTATGGTTCTGAGTGTTGGGCAGTTAATCATCATGTACAAAAGATGTCTATGATAGAAATGAAGATGTTAAGATGGATGAGTGGTCATACAAAAAAAAACCGTATACATAATGAGGTTATTAGAAACAAATTAGGAGTGGCACCAATAGAGGATAAAATGAGAGAACATCGTTTAAGATGGTTTGGACATATAGAAAGAAGATCAAAAGAATAACCTATAAGAAGGTTAGAAAAACTAAATTTGGAAAGTATTAAAAGAGGTAGAGGACGACCACAAAAGTGTTGGAAAGAAACAATAAAGAATGATCTAGCTTATTGGGAGTTAACTGCTAACATGGCACACGATAGGGATATGTGGAAACAAAGAATCCATGTAGCCAACCCCGTCTAGTATGAGAAAAGGCTTAGTTGTTGTTGTTGTTATTGTTTGTTAATTAATATTAACTATTAAATTAGAATTTTAATATAAGTTTATTATTATTAAATTTAATCTACAATAGTAAAAAATACTTAACATTAGATGATATATTTAAATTTAATATTAATTAATAAATAAATAAGTATAATAATAAATTTAAATATGATATTGATTTTATTCAACTAATATAAGTTGATGTGGTAAGTGAGGTGGTGAGTGACATAACAAGTGATGTGGTAGGTGATACGACAATTGATGTTTCATGCTAGATATCAAAAAAGTTTTTTCCTTCTTTTTATTTGCAAATGCAGTAGCACCACCGCTGCATCGAACTCATGACCTCTGTTGCAACGTGAGCTATTTATTGCTAGTTATGTAGCCTCTAGAATTTTGTAAAATGTGGTTATATGCTGTTCATGATGAAGATGAAAGGCTATAGTGTTCCATTATTAGATGATCGGTTATTAACCTGTGATTGGTTGAAAAGTCAGCTACTGGTAAGGGTAGGGTTTTGGGTAAATAGGACAGTGTGTACAACAGGCAATAGCTCACCTGGTTAGGGGGCCAATACACAAGTGAAAGGTCGTGAGTTTGATACCTGGGATGTGCACCTGGCTTAAGTCTCTCATCATATCAAAACAAAATACTGAAGTATGTGTGAGGCAAACAACTGATTTAAGTTCTTGTTCAAGTTTTTCTCTTTTAAGCGCAAGAGTGTTGGCTCAACTGACAGGGCTCTCTAACTGCTCTGCTGTAGGTGGGGAGTTCGATTCATGGGGGGGGGGGGGGGGGGGGGGGGGTTGTATTCATGCTTTGCGTGTGTGTGTTTGTCTCCTTTTATAACAATTTGTTACAGCCAACACTAAAGAAGATGATGGTTCAACTTTGTTCTTGCTAGTGATTTATATATTTACTATTTATATTTGTGAGTGAGGTTAAGGTAGATCTCTCCCAGAAGAACGGTCCTTGGGCGTCAAACTTGTAACCTTAAAGTGGAAAAAGTGAAAAGAAAAAACTCCGGTATATGTTGGAAAATCCCCGTAACCGCAGGTCACGTACATTGAACATCCAGTAAAACACCGCACCGCAAGATGACACGAACTGAAGACATGGTTTTTGAGCTGCTTTGTTTGGACCATGGCCAAGTTGACACGAACACACGTTTTTAGTTTAGGTTTGGACAGACAATTGCGACGGACAGGTAAACTTTTAATGAACTTTCGTCGTGTCCAACACCTTTTTCCTTTTCTCTTTCCAAGGATAAATTCTTTTTCCTTTCAAAATGGTCCTCGTGTGTTACCAAAAAAAAAAAAAAGACCAACGATCTTGTGTAAGCCATGTCTGTCCTAAGACCACAAACTCATAGATCATTCCGTAATTTCTGCACAAAAGTCTTCCGACTAATGGACGTGGATCCCACGATTTCATCTCGTCCACGTCTTCAAGCCCTCCAGGGCGGGACCCACTCTCCCCATCCCGGAGTCCAGACCCCAGCCACGTCAATTTGCCGGTCGAGCTGTCAAGATAAAACCTCCACGTCACACGGCAACTCATCGGACGGCTCTCGTGGCTTGATGACCTGTACGTCCTCCGTCTGACGTCACACCCCACGCCTCCTCCTTTTTCCTTGCACAAGTGTCAATCAATTGATGGGCAAATTTTTACAACCAATCACACCTCTACACGTTACCCGTGACCACGTGGGATTCCCGACCTGCCACGGAAAAGTCGTGGCGGGTGAGCTGTTCCCTTGTGGTGGGCCCCGCTTCCGTGAAACCCCCAATAGCCGAAGCCAGCTGTGCGGTGGGGACCACATTGCCGACGTTCGCAGAGTCTTCCTTGCGGGACCCACAAAACAGATACGTGTCGCTCTGCCTCGGTGACATTGTCCCCACATGCCCTTTGGATCCACGTGGTCGCGACGTGGACGTGAGATCATCCTGACCGTCCATCAGCTGGATCGCTGAGGCGTAGCGTAGGCGTCACGTGCTAACCGGGTGGACCTCGAGATACGCTTCGCCCTCGTGGTCTCCGTCCAATACACGTGGTTCGGGTGTTTACAGTTCATTCAAGCTTTAGAGCTTGTTATTTAACTTTTCCTTTAGGGCAATACATAAGGGTTGAACACAATGAAATTAAAGTTATCTATCAATAAATTATTTTTAAAAATTAGTAAAATAGATTCTATAACCGGGGGTGTGCTTCAGACTTGAACCGACTCACTCTAACAAAAAAAATACTAATAAGCCACAACATTGACGGCAACTGGACTCCTCACTTACGGGTTAAAGAGTTTGGCTTTGATTTGGTTGGAGATTTTATAAAAAAGCACTAGAAAAGACCTTATTAATAATCAACAACAACAACAACAACAACTAAGCCTTTTCCCATACTAGACGGGGTCGGCTACATGGATTCTTTGTTTCCACAGATCCCTATCATGTGCCATGTTAGCAGTTAACTCCCAATCAGCTAGATCATTCTTTATTGTTTCTTTCCAACACTTTTGTGGTCGTCCTCTACCTCTTTTAATACTTTCCAAATTTAGTTTTTATAACCTTCTTACAGGTTCTTCTTTTGATCTTCTTTCTATATGTCCAAACCATCTTAAATGATGTTCTCTCATTTTATCCTCTATTGGTGCCACTCCTAATTTGTTTCTAATAACCTCATTATGTATACGGTCTTTTCTTGTATGACCACTCATCCATCTCAACATCTTCATTTCTGTCACAGATATCTTTTGCACATGTTGATGATTAACAGCCCAACACTCAGAACCATAAAACATGGCAGGCCTAATTGCTGCTCTATAATATTTACCTTTTAACTTTAATGGTATCTTCTTATCACAAAGAATACCTGATGCTCCTCTCCATTTTAACCAACCAGCATTAATTCTATGTGTAACATCTCCATCAATTCTTCCATCACTCTGAAAAATTGACCCTAGGTATTTAAAACTTTCCTTTTGGGGAATGCAATGTGTGCCAATTTTAATTTCTATGTCCTCTGAAATAACCAAATGATCAAACTTACATTCCATATATTCTGTCTTTGTTCTACTAAGTCGGAGGCCTTTGCTTTCTAATGTTTCTCTCCATAGTTTCAATTTTCTACTAACTTTTTCCTTAGACTCCTCCACTAATACAATGTCATATGCAAATAACATACACCAAGGTACTTCATCTTGAATATGTTTTGTTAATTCATCCATCACCATTATAAATAAGTATGGACTTAAAGTTGATCCTTGATGTAACCCAATATTAACTTCAAAGAAGTCTGTCGTTCCTTCATGAGTCCTCACACATGTTTTTGCACCATCATACATGTCTCTTATAAGGTTAATATATGTCAATGGGATACCTCTTTTTTCCAAAGTTCTCCAAAGAACCTCCCTCGGTATCCTATCATAAGCTTTTTCTATATCAATAAATATCATGTGAAGGTCTTTCTTTTTTGCTCTAAAATGTTCCATAAGACGTCTCAAAAGGTGAATCGCTTCAATAGTAGATCTGCCTGGCATGAATCCAAATTAATTCTCTGTTGTACTTGATACTTGTCTTAACCTACGTTCGATAATTCTTTCCCATAATTTCATAGTATGACTCATTAACTTGATACCTTGATAATTCGCACAATTTTGAATGTCTCCCTTGTTCTTATATATGGGTATAAGTGTACTTGCTCTCCATTCCTCGGGCATCTTTTGGTTTTTCCATATTTCATTAAATAGTCTTGTGAGCCAAGTGATTCCTATTTCTCCTAGTATTTTCCAAACTTCTATAGGAATATTGTCTGGTCTTACTGATTTACCACCCTTCATATGTTTAAGAGCCTCTTTGACTTCGTTATTTTGAATACGTCGGTAGAAATTGTGATTTGTATACTTTTCTGACTTTGCTAAATCTCCTAAACTAATACTAACATCTTTATTTTCATTAAAAAGATTATAAAAATAGTTTTTCCATCTATTTCTTATATCATCATTTGCCACTAAAATTTTTTCATCCTCGCCTTTTATGCATCTAACATAATTAAGATCTTTAGTTTTCTTATCTTTAGCCCTAGCTATCCTAAAAATATCTCTTTCACCCTCTTTTGAGTTAAGTTTTTTTATATAAGTCCTCCCAAATCTTAGTTTTTGCTTCACTAACGGCTTTTTTCGCTTCCTTCTCGGCTTTCTTATAAGCTTCTAAAGTTTCACTAGTTTTATTGGCATAATGTAATTTGTAACATGCCCTCTTTGCCTTGATTTTATTTTGTACTACTTCACTCCACCACTAAACTTCTTTTTGTGCCGGTACACATCCCTTAGATACCCCTAACACATCTTTCGCCACTTTCCTAATATGTATAGCCATATTGTTCCACATATCACAGGGTGTGCCAACATAATTCCAAACATCTCCTTGAAGGACTTTCTGTTTAAATATATCTTCTTTCTCGCTTTTGAGGTTCCACCATTTAGTCCGAATCGCTCGATGCACTCTTTTCTTCTTTGTCCATTTTTTTATTTGTAAATCCATAACTAAAAGTCGATGTTGGGTGGTTAAGCTTTCTCATGGAATTACCTTACAATCTTTACAACACGCTCTATCTTTCTTTCTACAAATAAAGTTACTTTTATTTTCCGTAACCACGTTTTATAAATTAGACAATGAAAATTTAAAGAGGCATTGGTCAGTGTTAATTTGCTTTTTATTTCCCCCATCTGTTTTGTTCTGGGTATTTGTAAGCCCATAAGGAACCAGCCCAATCCAGTTTCGTTCTGGTTCCTAAAGTAAAGCGCTTGCACTGCTGTTTTCCTTCATTTGCCGGATTCGAACTTGAGACCATTTGCTTGAGGGAACAAGTGCCGAACCACTTGAACCAACCTTGGTAATGATTTTCCTTAAGGTAATTTGTTTATATGTCTATTACTTCCCGAACTACAGTCTCAATCTTTATTTACGGTGTTTTAATCGTCAAGCTGATAATGTGGAGGACTAATTAAGAATTACTCCTGAATAACAATGTCGAGTCTCCAAGGACCAACGCGAACAACCTCTATAACAATGTTCGCAAGGGAAGTCAGCAAAATAGACCAGTAATCAAATATGACAACGTCATGATCTTTCGTGAAACAAGGCCAGTATATCGAACTCATGACCTTCAGCATGTGAGTCGACCTCTTAATCCGGTGAGCTGTTTCTCTTTGTGCGTCATTTCAAACTTCATTAGGAAAAGACTCTTGGAGAGGTCGTAAGGGCTTGCAGGTCATTGACAGCCAATAAATTTCGTCAAATTGCTCATAAGAGTGCCGTTTCTGTAAATGTTTTAGAGTCAAGTACGAAAATTGTCCGTTCTCTACTTTCTTATCTTTCCCCTTTTCGCAGTTCACCTGAAGCGTCTGCGAGAGACAAAATCCGGTAAAGAAATTCTTTGATTTGATAATGGCCTTGACAGCAAATGACCAAAATAACCTTACAATTTATTGTAATTAGAACCTCTGACTACTTGGGGAATGATATTTTAAAGTTTGAGTTACTTTCAATGTAACGTTGTTCGGTCCAAGCAGAGTTTACAACCTCACCTCGACCTAGAAAATCACCATGTCAGGGTTCGGCCTGGGTTGACTTTGAGCACCCGACGAAAGTAGGGCGAACCCTGAACATATATATATATATATATATATATATATATATATATATATATATATATATATATATATATATATATATATATATATATATATATATATATATATATATATATATGCACTTATATATGATCCTCGTGTCGAACCTGATCACTCCGGGTTTCAGTTTCAAGAAAGACTGAGTGAAAAAAGAGGTCGGTGAGTCGACCTCGTGTAGTAACTCTGTTTTAGATCCTCTTCACAAGTTCACAAACCGAGTAAGAGCTACATGAAGACTGCTTGTGTTGGACTTGGTGACGCCATTCAATCACCAAAACTATCCATTTGGCAAAGCTAACCTATTCAAAGAATGGGCTGAAGCTCGAACTTGGTTCTGTAAGTTTTCAATACAACCGCAATTAGATTCAACTGGGATGGCCATCCTTACCTGTCCCCACTACGGGCTGGGGTTTAAAATACACCCCACCCTGCCCCACACCGAGAACCGGAAACCCGCGCCACTATGGGACGGGGTGCCGTAGGATATAGGGTAAACCCATCCTGTCCCACCCCAATATTCTCGCACTACACACTTATAATACAAATTTTAATATAATAATATCTAATATTATACACTAAATGACATATTGTGACAATTAAATAGCTTAGTAACAGTGTATGATCTAAGAGACCTACATATAATTAATTAAGTCTTAAATGTTTATATAAAAATATTTTATATTAAACAAAATTTTAAAATAGTAATATATTGATTGAAGCGGGGAGGGGAGGGTTTTGAAACCCAGGCCCGCGGAGTCAGGACGGGGTGGGAAGGGCTTTATAAAAATTTTCAGTGGGGGATGGGTTAGCTGGAGCTAAAACCCGCCCCATTGCCATCCCAAGATTCAAGCTTCATGTTAATTTCACAGAATTACTAAACGAGCAAAATTCCTGCTTTTTGTTTTAGGAGAGAAGTTTTCGCTTCAGCAGGGGATTAACCTTGTCTCATTTTGCGATGACGAGGGTATTATGGGCAGGTGGGGGAGAGAGGGCGGGCTGGCGGACGTGAAAGGGAGATGCCAATTCGGTTAAATCGGAGACCACGTCAGCCACATGCTGGATGGATTAGCTGGCGGGGGTGAGGGGCGAAGTTGGACGCGTAGCCATCCTTATAACAAGACACGTGTAAGGTGGAGATGACGATGACATAAACTAATGACGTGCGCGAAGATCCATGTCCAACTCAATCACCACCATAGGCAACCGTATGTACGTGGTACCGTATATCTCTCCAGTATACGGACACACGTTCGCTGACGTGGCGATCGCCCTGGCTTCCCTCCTGCTTCTTCTTCTTCTTCTTCCCCCCTTCTCTCTCTTTCTCTCTCAAGAGTAAAGCGAGCGATTTTCTTAATCCAGAGTTTCTTCCTCGGCATCTCTCCGTCTTCCTTACTAGAGCCAGTGAATTTCTGAATCGAGGTTTCTTCCTCGGCATCTCTCTCTCTCTCTCTCTCTGAGAAAGGAAAAATAGGAAGCAGAAAGGCGGGGATCATCGGAAGTGGCTTCCGAGACGGGAGAAGATTCGTTTCCTGGCTTGCTCTGTCGGCAGGAGCGTCGTCCTTCCAGCTGCAGTTTTTTTCCAGTCAAATACCCGGCTGATTGAAGGAGAGTGAACCCAGAGGCAGAGGTGCACACTTTTTTCCTTTTCCTGTTTCTGTTTTTTTTGTTTCTGTTCTTAATTTTTCTGCGGGATGTTGGATCTATTGGCGATTTTGTGGTTTTCGAAGTGTTGATGCTTTCCCTGATGGTTGAGGTGTCTTTTTTTCTCTGAGTTGAGGTGGAATTCGATTTCATTTTGTGGTCTTGCATGCTTTAACATCGAGATAATTTGCATCTTTAAGGACTTGATCTCTTCCTCAAGTCAGAATCAAGAATTTAATGAACAATATGGTTGATTCTTTTGAATCATGAAAAGATCTTGTTGTGTTTTGTCCTCCTTGCAATTCTCGAGCATTTTTTTTTTTACTGCTAATGATTTCTATGTACGGGAGCATAACTTTTGCAGCTTGCTCAAATTCTTTAACTGCAACGAAAAGGGAGCGTTTGGTAGTATTATATATATATATATATATATATATATATATATATATATATATATATATATATATATATATATATATATATATATATATATTGTTTACTTATGTTTAGTGGATTCGTTTCTGTGTTCAATTGGGCAAGAGTTCATGGTAGGAAAAATAATTAGGAAAACGAAAGTAAAGGTTCAGGCACGAACGGGTTCTAACGTGCAAGGATGCTAGGAAAAACGCACGAGCTAAGTTGCTCGGGAGTCATTTCCTAACAGATAACAGTGAGAGAGAGAGAGAGAGAGAGAGAGAGAGAGAGAGAGAGAGAGAGAGAGAGAGAGAGAGAGAGGCAACACGGTCACTTGCCGTCATGGTTCTATGAAGGAAAGAGAAAAGAAGGAAAAGTGGTAGGGAATCAGTATACGTATGCTTTCATGTGCAGATCAGAAGACACAAGCCTTTTCCCCACACCTGTGACTTTTGCAGCTCTAGTGAGTCAGCTAAAGGATACAACACAGTCACTTGGGTCACCCGTTTACTATTGTTCTCGCCCACGTACGCTTAACCTGGGAGCTTCTAATGGGATCTGGTGTATTAGTGATGCATCCGCGATGGAAAGATTGCTAGCCGAAGTTCTACCTGGATCCCGTGATATTAGTCCTGGGAAGATTACAACTCCTAGATCCAGTAAACTTTTAGGCTGATCGTGTGATACGTGATGTCCACCTTCTCCATCCGGGCTTGGAACTGACAACGATCCCTTCACCACAAGAGGAGTTGCACGTAGGAAAACAAAAAAAAGGATGAAATGAAGGATGAGAAGGAAAAATTAGAAACAGTATGTAAGAAAGAGAAAATCACTAAACTGTATGTAAAAAATTAGAAACCGTCTGTCCTTTTGCAAAATACCAACTGTAAAGAGGTTGATTTATTTTTCCACTAGTCTAGTTGTGTTTAGTGAGGTTGGTTTTGGTCAAGTAGACAAGAGCGAACTTGGTAGGGGAGCCTGGGAGGTTTCGGATGAAATAAAGGAAAAGGGGAAGAAACTAATTGAGAAGTTCCTGGGAATTAGTTTTCTATGTGTTCGGCAGACTTGCTTGCTTCAGACCACATCAGCTGCAAATAGGAAAACCGAGTAATCAACCGCATGCATACTGGTGATGATGAGAAAAGGATCTTATGCTTGTTGTTGGTGATTGATGGAAGCAGTTGGTTTGGCTTATGTGCCCAGCTAATTCTGGTGTAAATTGTTATCAAATGGAGGTTACTAGTCATCTACTGCATACTTCAAACTTTTTGTTAAAGGCCAGCTATCATTGGAATTCTATAAAGTAGAAAGAACATCTTGAACCTAAATATTTGAGGATAATTCCGATTCATTATTATTGAAAGCTTTTAGAATAACTGAAAAGCAAATATGATCCAATTCAATGACAGATCTAACCATGTCAAATTCAAGTTTGACTTTGTCCATAAGTGTCTGTGTTCCCTCTCCGTGTCTTGATCATGCAATGTTAACTTGGGACAAGAATGAAAATCATCCATATCACATGGCATGCAACAACTCAGAAATACCATAAAATTCTTACCCTTTTATTTGTGTAAGTAGTTGTCGATATCTGATACATTTTTTTGTAAATCATTCATAAAATTCTTACCCTTTTTTGCATCGCTCAAAAGGAAAGTTTTAAATACCTAGGGTCAATTTTTCATAATAATGGAAGAATTGACGGAGATGTTACACATAGAATTAATGCTGGTTGGTTAAAATGGAGAGGAGTATCCGGTATTCTTTGTGATAAGAACATGTCATTAAAGTTAAAAGGTAAATATTATAGAGCAACAATTAGACCTACCATGTTTTATGGTTCTCAACAGTTAATCATCAACATGTACAAAAGATGTCTGAAGATGTTGAGATGGATGAGTGATCATACAAGAAAAGACCATATACATAATGAGGTTATTAGAAACAAATTAGGAGTGACACCAATGGAGGATAAAATGAGAGAATATCGTTTAAGATGGTTTAGACATATAGAAAGAAGATCAAAAGAACCTGTAAGAAGGTATGAAAAACTAGATTTTGAAAGTATTAAAAGAGGTAGAGGACGACTATGGAAAGAAACAATAAAGAATGATCTAGCTTATTGTGAGTTAACTGCTAACATGACACATGATAGGGCTATGTGGAAACAAAGAATCTATGTAGCCGACCCCATTAACTGCTAACATGACACATGATAGGGCTATGTGGAAACAAAGAATCTATGTAGCCGACCCCGTCTAGTATGGGAAAAGGCTTAGTTGTTGTTGTTTGTAGCTGTTGATATCTGAGACATTTTCCGTATGTGCATCCAGGTTGTGTCCGTACTGGAGAGGATGCTCCACCTACGTGAAGTATCATAATGTGTCTGTTGATCCTTTCATTGTTGGCTGCTGTATTATGACGTGACTGTGTTATAGCATCTTGGATGTGTTAAATAAGCTAATGTCAAATTGCATATCAAGGCATACAGAACAGCCAGTAGCTTCTTGAGAATAGCTTTTTGGTCTAATAGATACTGTCCCGTGGCTCTTTCAGACAACGAACTGCACTGTGATTGAAGAGTATCTTTCTACGCCATCATTGATATTTGAGACCTAAATTTCTTGATGGGCATGGGAAATACAGAGGGTGGTGCACCCACGAAGACCGAAAAGCCATCCTCACCAGCACAGGTCAACTGATAACGTTTTATTTAGTTATTTTTGCTTTGACAAGTAATCAGGTGCATGCACCATGAGTCGTTTATTTCTACTTCTATGGTTCTTTTACATTGCATTAGCAAATTTAAAATTTAGCTTCTGAAAGCCGTTCCTTTTGATGTTCAGGAGCATTCTACTGTACCTGCTTATTCTGACTGGACTGCATTTCAGGTTCTCTCTCTCTCTCTCTCTCTCTCTCTCTCTCTATATATATATATATATATATATATATATATATATATATATATATATATATATCATGCGTCTACATTTGTGACTTGTTTGTAAGGACTCATAACGCCCGAACTTGTTTGACAAATTTTCTTGACCAATCCGTTATTTTGCTTGTCGGTTTTCCAGGCTTATTATCCAGGCATGCCACCCCCTTATTTTGGAGCTGCTGTTGCATCTAGTCATCCTCATGGGTATATGTGGGGACCACAGGTATCCAATTAAATGCTTTATTTTGGGCTACCACGAAAATAAGATTAGAAATTGTTAAGAACAGAACTAATATTGCCATATTCATGCACTCCCGCATGGCCTCTTTATCTTTTGAATGGATATTTTCCTTTAAAAATTGATAGCTGGATCATTGTTACCGTCTTAGAGAAGGGTTTCAATGGGATGGAGGGAATTGTAGGTTTCAGTAGGAGGTTAGGGTTATAAGATTATGCCATTTATTCTTTGGGTGTTTTGTTTGTGTGAGAAGAATAAATGCTTTGGCGTAATATGTCTTGGCACGTTCATAGTCAAGCATTATAATTTGTCTTTGGGCTTGTTGACATCTTTATATATGCTCATAGAAATAGCTATTTCAGCACGTCAAATCTTCTGTTGTTTACATCATACATATCTCCAAATTTCTCGTTGTTCATTCACTTCTAAATTGAACACCTTTCCTGGATATATCAGATATTGGCGATTGCTGATTCTATCTGCACTTCTCGTTATTCTGCAGCCTCTTCTTCCTCCTTATGGATCACCAGCATATGCAGCTCTGTACTCGCATGGTGGGATGTACGCTCATCATCCTTCAATGGCACTTGTAAGTCTGTCATTTTTCCAAACTAGTAATAGCAATTCCTTTTTGTTGCATGTGTTACTTCAGTTCAAAATTGTCCGAGTCACCAAGATTGAACAGTAGAATACCTACCTATCTTCGATGCAGTTCAAAATTGTTTTATTGGTCTTAATTGATCTGCTTTTTACTATTTTAATATGTTGGAACTTTTGGTATTACAGGGTCCACATCCACATGGGCATGTGGTTTCATCCGCTGGGACAACCGAAGTTATGGTACTTAACATGACCTGCTAAGCTTTCTCATAAACTGTCATCCTAAATTTTGGCCGCATACAGAATAACAATGCAGCCATGGTCTTACGTGATTTTCTCATTTATCCATGTCCATAATCCTGGACTAAGTTACACCTGATTGACTTTTCTATAATAGGTATAAATTAACTAAGCATTTTTTTAATCCAACAGAAATCAGTGGCTTGGGATTGTTCCTAAGCGTTGGGAGAAGTTTAGTATTTAAATCATTCAACAAAACAACAACAAAATAGGGAAAGAGTGAAGTTCAATAGTCCTGTAACTATGAGACAACTGGATACTATGGTGCTATCATCTCAAAGAAGAGATTTAGGAGTTTTTTCCTTCATTTCTTCCGAAAAGATTTAATCGTGAAATGTTTAAAGGGTTAAACAGAACCTGCACTGGGGGTTTCTCCATATTTTTATGCGTGATCTCGATACCATAATTGAAAGCTCATAACTGTTTCAATTGTTTTTCTTTTATTCAGGGCATCAGTACAGAAACACCTAAATCATCAAACAGTAAGGAACATGGCTTGATAAAGAAACTAAAAGGGTTTGATGGGCTTGCTGTGTCTATTGGCAATGGAAATATGGATGGTTCTGGTGGCCAGTCCCATGGACAATCAGAAAGGTTTGTACCTATGCAACACTTTTCTGTTTCTGTCATGGAGTCTTTATGAAGAAAAAGTAGCTGTTTCTAGTTATTGAGGCTGGATACTTACTAGAATACAAATTTATGCTTAAGCTATCGTTTGTTGGTATGCTTTATTTTCTCCTGCTGGTTTACATCTATTTTGCACAGTCCCAAGAAATGGCTGATTGTGTCTACTTGTTTGTTTTGTTGGCTTGCTGTACTACTTGTTTCGCCTTATTCTTTTCTGTTCTATTTTCTTAAAACTTGTGCAGTGCGGATAGCGGCACGGAAGGCTCCAGCAATGGGAGTGATGGTAATACTGCAGGAAGGAAAAGAATTGCTGAAGAAGCGAACCCGAAAGGTACGAGTGGTCAGAAGAAACCTCTGTATATTCCCATGTTTTTTGGATTTATCTTCCACCAATGGTCTAGCAGGGCAAAGGGTATCGACGACTCATCTTTTTCTAGGTTTTTTAGCATAAATTACATGATATTAAATGATTAAATGGAGCAAATGAGTCTAATTTTGGAGAATCTTGGGATTTGAACAGGTTGTTCTTTTATCATTTACCGCTCTTTTCCTCTCGAGGCCCTGTCTTCCTTCCAGCTTTATGCCTCGCTGCTGCTTAGGACTGTATTTCATGTTAGTTGAAAATGAGAATATAGGTTCTCGATGCATCCTAAAGGGAATCATTCACCGGCAACGAAAAGCTTGTTTCATGCTTAAGAGTTCGGAATATCGTATGTTGCCTATACGTTAATATTCCACTGTGATGGATGCGAAATTCAATTTTCTAAGTTTAAGAGTTGGATTTATCTATTATACGAACTTTGTGGCTTTGTGTACAGGCAAGAACAGCAAAGTTGATCCAAAAGTTCGACTTCCTGTTCATGGTGGAGAGTCAAATACGTCTTCTAGTAGAGCTTTAGGGGTTACGGCAACACCACCTGCAAGCAAGATACCTGAGGGAGTCCCTGTGTCTGGCATGACACCAATGGAGTTCCGAAACCTCACACCAGTCAAGACAAAGGCTGGAAATGGAACTTCCGGTCTTCAGGCAACTGGCGTTATTGTTCCCGGTCGCGAAGGTCTGCATTCTGAACTTTGGCTGCAGGTATGACTCGAAATTGCCTAGTCAAGTTAGCTTTGGAATGTAGGCTTCTATATTTTATTGGGGATTGCGGAAAATAGTTGTGGGATGTCAAATTGACTTATGATTATGATTTTCTTACTCTAATATGTCCATCTTGAGCCTGTTCTTAGCCAAGTTAGTCTGTTGTCTCTGATCCTACCGCTCAACTATACTTAGTGCACGCTAGTGGCTAAAATGTACACAAAGTGTGTGTAAGGAATATTTGGGTTTGTGTGTCTGTATCTTCTGATTAAAGTGATATATTTGTTGTGTTGGCACTGTGTAATGTAGTGATATTTGTTAATTTTAATTTCATTTGTTTGTTGCAGGATGAACGTGAGCTGAAGCGAGAGAGAAGGAAGCAATCTAACCGTGAATCTGCAAGGCGGTCTAGGTTGAGAAAACAGGTCGATCTCTGTGTGTTTGGGTCGGGGTTTTGTGGTGGTACTAGTTGAGCTGATCTTCTAGTTTCTTTCTTTCAGGCTGAGACCGAGGAACTAGCCGTGAAGGTGGAGACCCTTACCAGTGAGAACATGGACCTCAGAGAAGAACTAAACCGTCTGAGGGAGAAATCCGAGAAGCTGAAACAAGAAAATGCTTCTTTAATGGTATTCCTATGATCTTTCATTCTTTTCTCTGTTTAGGCGGGAAAGGTTAGTGGGTGCAATGGTTACTGGCATGTCCGAGTTGGGTTCGCTCCCCATGTGTGCACTATATTTTCACCTCGCCGGGCATACAAGGGGTTGCGTTTCGCTACTTACCTCGAAGACGGTTTCTCATTATAAGAATATGTTAACTAAGGATCATGCAATGCTCTTGTGCCCATATTTGCCACACAATTTGGGGTTTGAACACAACATTCTACATGACATGGGATTTGCAGGAGAAAGTCAAGAAGGTTCAATTAGACCGTCCTGTCGAGTCTCAGACAATCGGTGTTGAGAACTTTCTGTCTAGAATCAACAATTCAAGCCAGAAGAATAGGAGCGGGCAGCGAGAGGGCGACTCTCATGAGAACGGAAGCAAGCTCCACCAGCTCCTGGAACCAAGCTCACGTACCGATGCTGTCGCGGCAGGCTGATCCTAACTCCATGAAACCCAGTTTGATTCCAGTGATTTTGGAACCTTTCTTCTCAGTAACTCTTCGCGCTAACAGTAAGTAGGAAACAGTTGAAGCAGAACAGAGACCGATAATCAGATCTCCGCCTAAGCGAACTCCACTCTTGTGATGGAGAAAAAGGTGGACGTTGCCTTTTTTTTTATTTCATGAACGAAGGACGAATTTTTGGCGTCGTTTCTTTAACTCTAAATGCTTTTATAAATGGATTTCAGGCTCCATGCATTTGGAGACTCGGATTCCATCTGTATACTTGAGATATTTGAAGAAAAGCCTTTGTGTATTTTGTTCTTGATCTCTTCGTGGTCTGGTTCTCCAAACGGGCCTACCTTGCTGCTATTTGCCAATCCTGCCAGATCCTGTGATGGTGAATGTTCAGCCGCTTGATTTTTCTTTTCCTTTCTTGTGCTAAAGGGAAGCAATGTATATACGCAACCCAAATTCCGCTTCTATTCTATTCAAGAGGATTCTTGGTATCATGTTTCACGATCACCTTCCTCCCCGCACTTTTTGAGGCATCTTGTGTTTTACCATCCAAACATTATGGGGGCAGTTGATAGGTCGAACAAAAAAATCGAACGTGTAAACTTAACAATAAAACAAGTCTTTCTTATACTTCAATTCAAACAAGTGTCGTCTTTCGTATATTTCAATTCGATGATAACAAAATAATAAAAACGGTTGTCTAACATGCGATCAAATATACAATAATAATAAAAAAGAATTTAGTATCAAATTTAATGTAAAATAAATATGAGGGTATAAAGGCTTCTCCGGATAGAAGTAAATAGCCCACAAGAGAGCCTCAATAATGAAATATCAAAAGTGAATATTATTTAAAAACTTAAAATATAGTTTAAGAACAAAATTGATGGAAATAGAAAATACTGAAAAAACAAAAGAACTCTGACCTTTAAAGGTGGTATTCGTGCATTTGATCTTTTATAAGGAACGTATAATGGTAGTGCTCTCTCTCCACAATCCAACCCATCAACCACCTCCTACATGAGAATACGGTTTTTATTGTCTGTTGAAACCCACCACTGAAATTGGGTCTTGCTATTGTGACCCACGTGCATCATTGTGATGCGTTGAGGGGTGGGTCGCTAGACCCAAATGGGTAATAATGCCCATTAAACTTGTCCTCCAGCTAAAGGAAACCAAAATCTTCACTTAGTAGAAGAATAGGTGAACTCACACCCACCAACTTAGTGCAAAATTCATGTTTCTCAACATTAACAACTTTTATCTACATATCTTAAGTGTGCATTTTCAACTTCTAGCAATTTCTCTTCTACCACCGACATGACCCAATAATATATAGTATTGATATGCTTTGTCTTTGAGTGATAAGTAGAGTGCTTCATGAGACAAATAGCATTTTGCTTATCACAATATAAAACATAGTTTTATTGCATAAAGACAAGCTCCTTCATGAATTCTTTCATCTAAAGTAACTCTTTGACACCTTCATTAGTTGCATAACCATAATTATCAAGATCACCTCCCAAATCTAAATCTGAATAGAACGCAAGTTTTGGCTTCTCATGTCTAATGTACAATCTAAAACCAGCAATACCCTTTAAATACCTCAATACCCACTTTATTGTATCATAATGTTCCTTCCCAAGATTAGACAAAAACCTATTGACCACACCAACTGCATGTGCTATATCTGACTTAATGCAAACTATGACATATATGAAGCTGCCCACTATAGAAGAATAAAAAGTCATAATATATCATTCTTTTCCTCATATGTGGAAGGATATTGATGTACACTTAATTGAAAAACTTTGCAAGAGTAGTGCTGACCACCTTAGTATTGACCATACTAAACTTATCAAGTATCTTCTCAATATAATTTATTTGAGATAAAAAGAGCTCATTTTTCTCTCTATTCCTACGCATTTGAATGCTCAAAATCTTTTGACCACACCAAGTCTTTCATAACAAAAGACTTACTCAATTGCTTCTTAAGATTAACAATTCTAGAGAGATTCTTACCCACAATCAAGATGTCATCCACATACAATAAAAGAATAATAAAATCATCATATGAGAATCTTCCCATAAATACACAATAATCTGAAGAGGTCTTATTGTAGTGTTCTTTTTTCATTACATATTCAAATTTCAAGAACCACTACCTTACAACTTGCTTCAGTACGCACATATTCTTATTTTCTTTTACTGCAAATTCCTATAGTTCTTATATGTAAATGTCTTCCTCTAAATCGTCATGTAGAAAGGTGGTCCTATCACACCCGCTCGGGTCGCGACCACGATCCGGCCCAAGCCGATGCCACGTGGCTGCTTCTCACGCGGGCATGATGGTGAGCAGTAATCAAATAAAATACTAATTTAATTCAAACTTAATGAAATATCTAACTGAAATAAATATTCATATCAAAGTTCTAAATAGTACACCCAAAATGGTGCGGGGCCCACGTGATAATAACCCTGAATAACAAGATTTTATAAATCAAGTAACACTTATCATACCATCTAAAATAAAATGCAGCTCTATCCAACTCCTACTCTGCTCTGTGAGTCTTGCAAGTGTTAGCTTCAGGTTGAACTATAAAATAATAGGATAAACTTCTACACATAGCTCAGTAGGAAGGTTAAACATTTTTAAATAAAAATCATACTAAAGCATGCATACTTTCATAATCATTTCATAACAAAACACAGTTTCACCTTTAAATCATGATCTCAAATTCATACGCACACACTCACACATATGCATACACACATCATTAGTTACGATAATTATAGCTCATACTGTGTTTGCCCCAAAGGCCACGGGAGTCGTCCGACCCTCTCTAACGTGACCTCGGTAATCCCATCCATGATGATAACCATGCCGACTCTCACAACAGAGTGCTCAAGAACACACCCTGTATTCACCCCAAGTCGGATCACCCAAGGGACCTACAAGTCTCTATAGACCCTACACAATCCACAAAAGTACGGTTCATATATTCACACATCATTACATTTCTAAAACTAATTACACTTCATCACATTTACAAATCATATCCAGATCTACGAATATCCAAAGCCAAATCCATATCCATACAATATTTAAATACCATGTTCATACAACACATGCATATCAAAACATGCTCTTTATCAATCAATGTTAAAAACATGTTATATTTGAAAAGCATATCAAAAAACCCATAATTGCGAATAACATTTCATAAACATCAATAAAACATTTATCAATCATGCACATTTAAATTTATCTAAAATAAGAAAATCACTTATAGTATGGTTATATAAAAGAATGCATAACCCCTACCTGAAAGAGCACTAAGATTCAGTCCTCAAACCGTTGAGCCACTCCTATCAGCGTCAAATCCTCTAATTTTAATCTCTCAAAAATTACAAATAATTAAAATATTAAAATTTATTTAACTACGAATCTAATGCAACAAACCGCATCCAAAATCAATATCAAATGACCCTAAAATCACCCAAAACCCAATTTGGATTTGTTTAACCTATCAGAGATCTGAACAGATACCTAGATTCATATCCGATCCAAATTGAGTGACACAGTAGGTAGGCTGTGTAACTGTGTCGACACAAAATCTGTAACTACTGACACGGGTCCTATTTCTAACCCCAAAATACATTTCAAGACACGACCCAAACCTTACCCATTTTCGACATAGAACCCGTTTTTACACAGAATTGGTTCTTAACATGTGACACGAGGACACAACACAAATCTGTGTCGTTTCATGACATTTTGAACATGACACAGAAATGAAACATGCCCAAAAGGAGCCATTTCTTATGGTTTTTTGGTGTCAATTTCGCCAGTTTTCGGTGACGATTAAAGCCGGTGATGGTCCCCAACAGATCACCTACCCCTCCTCTTTCAATCCAACCCATGATTGGTCACTGATGGTGTTGTTTTGGCCAAAAAACTCATTGAAACAAAATGTTGTAGAAATTGGGAAAATCCAACGAATCGAACCATTTTTCGGCCAAATCGACATCCACGACTTACTCAAATCCACCAAAACCCTTTATTCTATCTCAATGCTTCGATCGAAGCCCAAAACGATGATTATCAACAAGTTTTTCATGAAGAATCGAAAAAAATGAAAATATGAAAAATAGGTAAACTCACGGAATTTCGACCGATTTTTCGTCGATACTCGGCGTTCTTGCTACTTGCCCAGTGCGTCTCGACGGTGGCCACCACGGAGGCCCTTTTTGAATTTATAAGACAAATCATCTTTTAACTATACATATTCATATTCTATGATATGCAATGGATCTAGATTATACTTTCTCAATCGAGATATATGAAAAACATTATGAAGGTTAGATAACCTGGGAGGAAGGGTTATCTAGTAAGCTACGGGTCCAACTTTCTTTAGAATTTGGTAGGGACCAAGAAAACGAGGATTTAACTTTCGGGTTTTCAATGTTGTACCAATCCCTCGTTGTAGGAGTAACTTTTAAGAATACATGATCTCCTCACTAAACTCAAGAGGTCTCCTTCTCTTATCAAAGCATCAAGCTGTTTTGCCAACTCGAGCAAGAACCAACCTATCCTTAATCATCTTGATTTGCTCTGTGATCTATTGGACCTAGAATGGTTCTCTCACTTATTTCATACCAACATAAAGGTGATCTACATTTTCTTCTCAGCGTACAAAGCCTTATAAGATGCCTTACATATACTTTGGTGTGGTAACTATTATTATATCTTATAAGCTCCGCGAGAAATGAGAGGTAAAACGAGAATCTCTATTCGAAGTAATGGTTTATGACACACCATATAACTTAATGATCTCAGCGATATAAACAACAGATAATTTAGGTAATGATATATTCTTCCAAATGAGTATAAATCGTGCAACCTTAGTAAATCGGTCGACAATTACCCAAATAGTATCGTGCTTCTATAAGGTGAGAGGAAGTTTGCTTAGGTCCTTATATATCTTTGTGCTACTAAGGTTAATGCTGAAGCGACTACGATGCACTGATTCTAAGATCTCCTTTCGCAATTACTTATTTTTAGGCACACAAACATGTCCCTTAAATCGTAAGGAACCATCATCCTCGCATATGTCATATCCGGGCCAATCTTCACTATGAATCTCATTTATAATTCTTCTGAACTTAGGATCGTCTCTCTGTACTACAAGTACTCTCAAACAAAGTTCAGGTGTTGCTCGAACCAAAGTAGAATAATGAGTTACCAACTCTTTTCCTTTCCTGCTAAGGGCATTTGCGACTATATTAGCTTTTCCAGAGTAATAAATAATCTCACAATCATAATCCTCTAAGAATTCAAGTCATCGCATTTGTCGCATATTGAGGTGAGGCTCTATAAAGATATACTTTAAGCTCTTATGGTCAGTGAATATCTGAAACTTAACACCATACAGATAATGTCTCCAAATTTTAAGTGCAAACACGACTGCTGTAAGTTGTAAGTCATGTACTAGATAATTTACCTCATGTTTTTTCAATTGTTGTGATACATAAGCAATAACTTTATCTTTTTGCATCAAAACACAACCAAGACTTTTATTTGAGGTATTACAATAAACTCTGAAATATTCGTTAATAACTTACAATGCTAATACTAGTGCAAAAGTCAATTTTGCCTTTAGCTCTTTGAAACTCTGCTCATACTCATCTATCTACGGAAATTGAGTATCCTTCTATGTTAAACGAGTGAGAGGAGTTATAATACTAGAGAAAATCCCTTTTGAACCTCTTGTAATACCTTACTAGACCCAAGAAACTCCTAATTTTGATCATAGTAGTAGGTCTCTCCCATTGCAAACCGCTTTTATTTATTAGATCTACTAATATCCTTTCTCCGTATATTACATGTCCCAAAATTACACATTTTTCATCCAAAAATTCACACATTGATAATTTAGCAAACAATTACTTTTTCCTTCAAGATTTCTAGAACTACCCCAAGATGCTCTTCATGTTCTTGTGAAGTTGCCTTTGAATAAATGAGAATATCTATAAAGACAATAACAAATTTATCAAGGTATGGTCTAAAAATCCTGCTCATATAATCCATAAACATTATTGGTGCATTTGTTAAGCCAAAGACATTACAAGGTATTCATAATGCCTATATCTAGTTCGGAAAGGCTGCTTTTAGGCACATCTTTCTTCCTAACTCTTGACATTTGATACGTGATAACGATCTTGGGTCTATCTTAGAGAATACTGTGCGGCTCCCTCTAACTGATCCCTTCAAATCATCGATCCTCGGTAGCGGATACTTGTATCTTTCAATAGTCACTTTATTTCAGGTATCCGTAATCTACACATAGGCGCGAACGTCGCCATCCTTCTTTTTGACTATAACACGGGGTGCTCCCCATGGTGAGATACTTGGTCGAACAAAGCGCTTCTCTCATAATTCTTATAATTGGTTAGATAACCAATCTATGCCCAAAACTACATCATAATTCAAAATTTTTAACAAAATCAAGTCGGCTCTCAGATCATGACCACCAACCATCACAGAACAATCTTGCAAAATTCGATGTGACACAATAACATCATCATTAGGAAAACATACAGAAAATCTCTTTAATAGTTTTAGGTCTAAACCCATACGACTTACAAAAATACGCAAAATAAATTAATGTTTTGTACCAGAGTCAAACAAAACACTCGTAAGCATACTACAAACAGATAAGGTACTAATAATCAAATGAGAGGTACCTAACTCTTGACCCTCTAAAGCATAGACATGTCCCTGGTTAGTTACTTGAGGCTGAGGTAATCGAGGTGATCTTTGTTGACAAACAAGTATCGGAGGACAAGGCAGCCCCATGGTGTTTTCCTGAATTGAGGAATGAGGATAATATGTAGCTCATGGGCAATCAACCTTATGATGATTAAACTCCTTGCATATGAAATAACACCCTTCATGTCTTCCTTTTGTACATTACGAAATGTCTGAGTCTAACCTTGCTTAAAGGTCTTTTTTGAAGGACAATCTCTAACCCTATGTGTAGTGCCTCTACAGTTATAATAGGTGATCTCACGATTTTGTTGGTTGCTATGCTCTAATGAAGGCCTACTCCTCGCTTGAGACTGACTACCTATATTAGTCCACTAATGAGCTTGACCTGGTTTAATCTTTTTCATGCCTTCATGTGAGTTGCAAAACTTTGTTTTACTGGCTTCTTCTTACCCTTATAATGCAGTATATATGTCTCTACATGGGTAGCAACAACTTTAATCTCATCAATGTTTTTATATATCTTTCTCTTAATGACTTATGGATCAGATCGGAAAGTCACCAAAAATACTTATTTGCTCACGCCTCAGGAATTACCATACCAAGATCAAAATATGACAACCTTAGGAATTGATTTATATATTCTCTCATCGATAAACTGTCCTATTGCAGCTGATTGAACTCAAGTTGTAGGCACATCTAATCATTATGAGAAAAAAAGTGACCAAAAAATGCCTTCTTAAATGCCTCCCAAGTCCACGGAGTGCTACGAGTCTCTTTCCGTGCTCTCTACCATTGTTTTAGATTTCTTTCGAAAAGACTAAACGCTAATTGCACCCTCCTCTCCTCATCGGTTTGAGCTAGTATATCAAAAGCATTCTTCAATTTATCTATCCACTCATATGGTTCCAATGGATTTGTAATTACTTAAACTCTTTACAATCATTCTTTGTCAAGTGTTGAATGGTTACGGTGGATTCCCTCGAAACATGCTGCAATAACATAATCATTTGGTGAAGTAATATTTTAGCATCCTGACTATCTTGTATAAGGTGAATATGTGGTGGCACTACATGTCATTGAGGTGTTGCTGATGGTAACTCAAATGCCCGCAACAGATCCGTACGATAACATTTTCTCATTAGCATCACCGATAACGCTCGGAGTTAAATTCAAATCCAATCCTCCTGAGTTCTATACATAATTACGATATTATATTTTGATAATTAACTCATTATTAAATATACTTTAATAACCTTAAGCTCTGATACTAAGTTGACACACCCGCTCAGGTCGCGACCACGATCAGGCTCGAGCCGATGCCACATGGCCACTTCTCGAGCAGGCGTGATGGTGAGCAATAATCAAATACAATACTAATTTAATTCAAACTCAATGAAATATCTAACTGAAATAAATATTCATGTCAAAGTTCTAAATAGTATGCCCAAAATGGTGTGGGACCCACTTGACAATAACCTTGAATAACAAGATTTTATAAACCATGTAACACTTATCATACCATCTAAAATAAAATGCAGCTCTATCCAACTCCAACTCTGCTCCGTGTGCCTTGGAAGTGCTATCTCAATGCTTCAATCCAAACCCAAAACGATGATTATCAACAAGTTTTTCATGAAGAGTAAAAAAACAAAAATCTAAAAAATAGGTAAATTCACCTAATTCCGACCGATTTTTCGTCGATGCTCGGCATTCTCGCTACTTGCCTAGTGCATCTCGACGGTGCCCACCATAGAGGCCCTTTTTGAAGGCTGGCCAGATCCAATAACGACTATACATTGACAGGAGACAACAAGGCTATGAAATCTAGGCTTAAAAAACAACATGAATGGAAGATATTTTAAAAAGAAAACTATCTCATTAAAATCAATACATTTATTTTGATTGAAGCCTTTCATCATAAGTCTTGCCTTATACCTAGGTTTTAAAGTATGTTGATCTTGATTCAATATGAAAATTCATTTGTTTTTAAGGGCTTTCTTACCTTTAGGTAACTTTATCAACTCATAAGTGCTATTATTACGAAGAAACTTCATCTCTTCTTTCATGACTTCAACCCATCATGCTTTACATTCACATTGCATAGTTTTTCATAACGTTCGGGCTCTCTACTATCAATGACCAAAATATACTCATTAGAAGAATACCTCCTAGAGACATGTATAGATCTACAAGATATCTTAATATCTTCAGGCTGAGTTGTATCAATAGTTGGTATTTCTGACACTTGCATTCTCTACTCTAAGCCAAGAAGTTACAATGTCAATACTTGTAGAAATGTAATTTGCCTCAAATAAAATATTTTATTGACTTTTTTTGGTATTATCTTTTATTGTCTAATTTTTTATAAAAATCATTATTCCTAACAATTTTTTTGAATAGGATCATAATACCTATAACCCAATTTATCATCTTTATAACCCAGAAAAATACATTGTCTTCTATTGGTATCAAGCTTATGCCTTTCATCCTTAAGCATATAAACAAATACTTTGCACCAAAATACTCTCAAGTGATTGTAGTAAACTTCCTTGCTAAAACACACTTCATTATGAGCTTTAAACTACAATGAAACATAAAATGAGAGATTTAAAATATAAACTACGATGGTTAAAGCTTCATCTCCGAAAGATTTTGATAGTTTTGCTTGAGAAAGTAATGCTCTAACTCTCTTCTATCAAGGTACAATTCAATCTTTCTGCTAGACCATTCAACTGCACTGTCTTCATAGGAGTCTTCTCATGTCCTATGTCATACTCTCTCCAATAGGAATCAAATAACCCAGAATATTCACCTTCATTATTCAATTGTATGCATTTCAACTTTTTTCCTATTTGCCTCTCAACCATAACAAGAAACCTTTTAAAAACATCAAATACTTAATTTAATTTCAAAATATATATTTATAATTTTCTAGAGTGATCATCAATAAATATCACAAAGTAAAAAGAGTCACCAAGTGTTTGAGTATGAAGAGGACAAAATATATCTCAATGAACCAAATATAAAATTTTTGCTTTTTTAAAAGGAGGAGAGGAAGCAAAGGAGATTTTATTTTGTTTACCAGCCATGCAATCTTCACTGTCTCTTTAATGCAATCCATTTGGATCAGGAATCAAATTCTTCTTAATGAGAAAAGTCATACCTTATTCACCCATATGACCAAATCGCTTATGCCACAACCCCACGTCACTAGAGGCCTCAACATCACCAATCAAAGAATTGAAAATACTTACATGCATCAAATAAAGAGAAGTACTCTTTTTATCTATTCCTATAATAAAATTGCCCTTGATAAGTTTTCACTGGTCATTCATGAAGTAATTGGTAAAATCATTATCATCAAGCTTTCCCACTGATAATAAATTCAAGCAAAATTAAAAATATACCTTACATCTTGAAGAGGCAAAATAGTACCATTGTCTGTCTTTAGTTAAATACCTCCCATGCCAAGAACTTTAGTTGAACCCGAGTTTTTCATCTTGACACAACTAAACTCACTTGGAGTATAAGTACTAAAGAACTTCATCCTTGAAGTGGCATGAATTGAAGCTCCACTGTGTACAATCCAACTGGTGTCATCACACAAAAGGTTTACTACCTCATTATTTAAAATAATAAAATCCTCTATGGTTGTTGCAACTCTCTCATTACTGTTCTTATTTTCTTTCTTCTCTTCATTATTTTTATTCTCTTTTAAACTTATAGCAAAACTTCTTGATATGGTATTACTACAATGACAATATTTCATATTCTTGAATTTACCTCTTCACTTGCTTCTGCTCTTATCTCTGTTGCTACCATTGTTTCTTTGTTGATCTTTGTCTCTACCATTTGTCAACAATACATCTAACTCTAATCTAACTCTTTAAGTTAAGCCATGTGTCTTCTATCTTAATTCTTCACTTAAAACAACTCCCTTTATACATTCAATAGTAAGAGAAGCCTTATGAGTGGAATTAGAAAGAATAGCCCTAAAAGCTTTCCAAGAATCGGACAAAGTAGGTCATTGCCTATCTTAATATATGTGATGGCCATTTGATCCACAAGAAGTTTAAATTCATTTAAGTGGTCTACTATAGCACTCCCATCCTTATATTTCATGTGCATCAAATATTTCAATAAAAATAATTGATTATTGCTTGTCTTAGAAGTATAGACCGACTCTAGCTTTTTTCAAAGAGTACGGGCAATCTTCTTATAGGCTATATGAGTATAAATATTGTGATCTACAAAATAATGAATAAAGATACACACATACTCATACACAAACTCTCATTCTTTATCTATTTTACCTTCTAGTTTTCTGTTTCAAATACTCAAAATGCATAGACTTAACAAACAATAAATCCCTCATTTTAAGAGCCCAAAAATAATAGTTAGAACCATTCAAGATAATCATAGGTCTCATATGTCCTTCCATCTTGATTCCTGACACTACAAATAAAAACAACCATGCCATGATACCATTGATAGGTCAAATAAAAAAAACTGAACCTACAAATCCAACAATAAAACAAGTGTCGTACTCTAGATACTTTAATTCAGCAAGAAGATTCGATCAAATATAAAGTAATAACAAAAAAGAATTAAGCACTAGATTTAACGTGAAAAACTCTCAAAAAAAGAAGAAAAACCCATGAGGCCACAAAGACCTAAAACCCCACTATAGAAAAGAGGGCGGATACAAGCAAATGGTCCACTAGAGAGCCTCGATAATAAAATATAAAGAAGCCGACTATCATCCAAAAACTCAAAATAGAGTTGAAGATCAAACTGAATGTGGATTACAAAATTGGTGGAAATAAAAACTACCGAAGAAGAAAGAACCCTTGATTGAGAACTTCACCCTTTGAAGGTGATACTTGTACATTCAATCTCTCACAAGGAACCCATAATGCTAGTGTTCTCTCTCTCCATAATACAACCACTCAATCTGCAGCCACCTCCCACATGAGAATAGGATTTTCATTGTCCATTGAAACCCACCACTCAAATCGGGTCTTGCTATTTGTGACCCACACCCATGATTGTGATGCGTTGAGTGGTGGGTCTCTTGGCTGGACCCATATGGGCAATAATGCCCATCAGTAGCACGCAAAAAGAGCAATTGTCTACGGAGTCGATTCACAAGTTGAAGGGTCATAACTTCGGTACCTTGGGTGTGTGCATATGGCTTCAGCCTCCTTTGTACCAAAATAAGACTATCAAGCTGGAAAATGAGCTGAAAGAACTGGATTAACTCGTTAAACAGAACACAATCTGAATTAGGCAAATTGAACACATCGCTCATGAAAGTTAAAACAAATAAATTTGAATTACAGCAAGGAACTGGATCAAAAATTTAGCTCAAGCAAATCTCTGAGGTATGCATCTAAGAACTCAATGAGCTTACACAAACGGAGTCGAAGCATTTAGTATTCCTCTTAAGTTTGTAAAGCGTAACAAGTCAGCTTGTGTTCAACTCATGTAGATTACGAACTAAACCTAAGATGAAGTGCTCACCACAAGCTGAACTTTGACAAACCACAATCACCAGCGCGCTGTCTGCCTATTCTAAACCCAAAATTTGTTGTTGTATTAGGTTGCAAAAATAAGACTCTGTTCTATCGTATATAGCATATCATTTCTTATAGTGTTTTGGGTGCCAAATATTAGCTGTTGGGAACTTGAGAACCTACTTATCCGTAAGCAAGAAACTGTCACACGTATGAGTGGCTTTGGTCAATTTTCAGGACACAAGGCCGCCGTGATAATGAGAGAGACTTCTGTATATTCCACCCCAATCGTGCAATAATATCAGAATCCAAGAGCCGTGCGTTATATATATATATATATATATATATATATATATATATATATATATATATATATATATATATAGAGAGAGAGAGAGAGAGAGAGAGAGAGAGAGAGAGAGAGAGAGAGAGACAAAAGGTACATCGTCTGTTTGATTCCAGATGTTTTGGCAAGTTTCGATCCTGGGACCTGTGGGTTATGGGCCCACCACGCTTCCGCTGCGCCAGTAGGTTTATTCAATGTTGCTTGCCATTTTTGGTATGGAACGACCATGCATGTAACGCTCTTATGACGTGTATGGAATAGAATGAGTGGACCCCAATCGCACATATACTAACCTAGGAGTGTTCATGGCCAGGCTTGGTTCAGTTTTAACTAAACCAATATAATCGATTAATTTTGGGAAACCCAAACAAACCATTACCTCATAAAACTCACCAAACCACACGAAGGCTCCCAGTTTGGTTGATTTCCAAAACAATGGTTCATAAAATTTTAACATACAACAACTAAGCCTTTTCCCATACTAGACGGGGTCAGCTACATGAATTCTTTGTTTCCACAGATCCCTATCGTGTGTCACATTAACAGTTAACTCACAATAAGCTAGATCATTCTTTATTGTTTCTTTCCAACGCTTTTGTGGTCGTCCTCTATCTCTTAATACTTTTCAAATTTAGTTTTTCATACCTTTTTATAAGTTCTTCTTTTGATCTTCTTTCTATATGTTCAAATAACTCATCAATCTCAACATCTTCATTTCTGTCACAAACATCTTTTATACATTATTAACTACCCAACACTCATAACCATAAAACATGACAAGCCTAATTGGTGTTCTATAATATTTACCTTTCAACTTTAATGGTATCTTCTTATTACAAAGAATACCTCATGCTCCTTTGTATTTTAACCAACCAGCATTAATTCTATGTGTAACATCTCCATCAATTCTTCTCACTCTGAAAAATCGACCCCAAGTATTTAAAACTTTCCTTTTTGGGAGATGCAATGTGTACCAATTTTAATTTATGTCCTCTGAAGTAATCAAATGATCAAACATACATTCTGTCTTTGTTCTACAAAGTCGAAAGCCTTTGCTTTCTAATGTTTCTCTCTATAATTTCAATTTTCTATTAACTTTTCCTTTAGACTCCTCCACTAACACAATGTATACACTAAGATACTTCATCTTGAATATGTTTTGTTAACTCATCATTCACCATTATAAATAAATATGAACTTAAAGTTAATCCTTGATGTAACCCAATATTAACTTCAAAGAAGTGTTATTCCTTTTGCACCATCGTACATGTCTCTTATAAGGTTAATGTATGTCAATGAGATACTTTTTTTTTCCAAAGTTCTCCAAAGAACCTCCCTCGGTACCCTATCATAAGCTTTCTCTAGATCAATAAATATAGCGTGAATAAAGTCTCTTATAAAGTTTGAACATGCTGGAATAAAAAAAAACATGCCTACACAGCAGAAAAAATCACTGACATGACAAATAAACTTAGTAAATTATGGAATAAGATGCAAATATAGAATAAGTCTAAAAAAGAGGGCTATAAAAGGTTAAATGGCATCCCTTAATATTAATTATCAAGTAATCTTTTAGGTGAAAATTGAAGCTGAATCAATACGGGATACAAAAGTTTTCAATGCAAACACACACACACATGGTTTGGTTTCAATATTCAAAACCACAACCACGCGACAGCAAACCACAATAAAAAACACCGATTCGGGTCAGTTTCATGGGTTTGTGTTGGTTCCCCCTATACTAGCCAACCCTACTTACTAACGGTAACGCTTGGTTTAGACACCATGTAATCATTTAGTAACATGGGTCATAGCTTGGGAAGATGAATGCAGTGGCATCTTCAAACAGTTCAATGAATATACTAGTGTGATGCATTTTTCACATCTTACAATAAAAAAAAAAGAACGAATTTGAAATGTAACTTTTAATCACTGCAAGCTTAGCCAAAGTGCATATAAATAAGAAAAACTCCATGTGTTGGTTGGACTCTGCATTCCCAATTTCTTGTAAGTGCCTGGAAAGTGAATGTAGCAGCAGGAGAAACAGGTGCTGTAGAGAAGGAAAGATCTTCAAACTCGATATCTAGATGCCCCTCCGTAGCTCCAACTGCTTTGTGTTCTCCAATAGCACCTTTTGTTGAAAATCAAGTAGGTAACATAACATAGGCATGAAGTAAGTAACACGAGGTCATAAATCATAAGAAGTTGGGACTTGGGAGCATTACATACTTCTCGAATATAATTGGCCACCGCCTTGCAACCTGCAACTGCTAGTTCCATGACACTTTCAAATATGTCCAAGGGTAGTTTCGCATCCATCTGAGATATAAACAACAGAAGTAACATGAATATGAAATATAAATTAGCAAAGTCAAAAGCAAGGACTACAAAATCTAGACGGTAGCCTATATAAGTCTCTCCCTCCCTTCCGATTAACCTTTTGAAAGGGACTATGGATAGGATTAAAAACTTCCATAGCAAGATGATATCTGATGGTCACACAAAATATACATAAAATTAAAAGAAGAATATAGGTTGGTAGAAGACCTGAAGAAGTGTCACTTTATCAAGCTTTGTTAGTATTCCTACAGTGACATCAGGGCCGCCAGCACTATCCTCTATATAGTTCAGATCTAGTGGAAGGCAAAAAGCACAATGTGAAAAGCTTACTCCAAACATGAAAACATAATCTCCACTGATAAGCAAGAAGGAAAGATACATACCAAGCAGAGGAGTGCTATTGAGATACCCAGCACTGCAGGAAGTGATTAGATCGCGCATTGGGATACCTGCATCTGCAAGTGCCAATGTCGCAGCATTGATGCAAGCAGACCTGGTTCCTGAAGAAAATAAAAGAATGTCATCTTAAACAACATTCAGGTTTTTCTAAGAATTTTCGTATTTAATATGCTACATACATGCTATTTTACCTCCATCAGCTTGAAGAACCTGGACAAATATATCAATCTGCCACGGGGACACAGGATGCAGTAAAAAAAATCAGAAAATGACACTAAAAGAAAAGTTGATGACCCTAATAACAAACCGACACAACCTGAGAACGGGGCATTAGATGTGTTAGTATGCATGCTTCCATTGTCTGGCGTATAACTAAAGAAATTTCTGTTGATCGCCTGCCACAACAAAAAGATTAGTCGTATGTATTGTTAAAACACTCCTATCAATATAAGGCACTTACAGTTAACATAAACAAGTACCTGTCCCCTTTTGGTTTCCTCATGCGGTCCCCAGTGCTAAAGTTAGCCATGCTGTACTCACAACGAACCTGCAAGTAAGATGGGAATTCAAAGATGAGATGCATAAAACACTCAAAAATGAAATATAACCATACAGAAGAAACTTACAAGAGCTTGATCATTGATCTGTTGGCCTCTATTTTGAACCTACCCTCACAAGGAAAAGACGAAGATCTCACTGATCAGCATTCGGCAAGTTTTTTTTTTGATGAATAAATGATTCAGCAAACTTGATCTTTTCACACATGACTCTTTACATAAACTACAAACTAAATGAGTAACATGCAGGCTAAGTTTCTCACAGCATTTGTTGGTAGAGTTACAGCAGAATTCTACAAAGTATATTTTAAAGCATAATGATCTCAGTTTTCTAAGAAGAGAATCACTAATTGTAAAACAAGCTGTAAGAAAATAATTCACTGAAAAGGAAGGTGTGTTAGGCTTGTAACAGCCAGCATAATACTTTATCACCATGGATTATAGACGTTATGAGCTTTCTCGTTGGGGCATCCCCTTTTAGTAATGCACCAAAGAGTCCAAATACTGTGAAAAGTAAGCAAGGCCCTCTACATCTTTACTATATTCCTACATCTTCACTCGAATATAGTGAATAAATTGCAAAAGGGCTTAAACGAGGAAACTATGATTTTAGGGATTTTAACGAGGAAGGTAAGGAAATTTTAAATTTTGGCTATGACATGATCTCTTTATGGTCAATACAATTTTCAGAAAAACGACATGAGCATTTAATTACTTATAAGAGTGGCTTGTCACAAACACATTTATTATTTTACGAGAAAAGATAGACTGTGTTGTAAAGATTGAAAGATAATTCTAAGAGAAAGCTTAACTATCCAGTATGGATTACATGTAAGAAAGTGGATAAAGAGACAAGGAGTACATAAAGTTAGTCAGACTAAATGGTGAAACCTAAAAAGTTAGAAAGAGATATACTTAAGCATAAAATTCTTCAAGGATATGATTGGAATTATGCAAGTACATCTTCTGATATGTGAACAATATAGTTAAGCAAGAAGTGACAAAAGATGTGTTTAAGTGAATCTAAGGGAGGTATATCAGTACAAAAGGAAGATTGGTGGTGGTAGAGTAAAATAGTGCAAAATAAAATTAAGACAAAGAGGTTATGTTACAAATTGTATCATGCCAAGAAGGTTGATAAAAGTTACAACTTACAAGGTTTATAAGAAGGCAAAGGACCGTCAGTGAAGCCAAAGACAAAATTTGGAAGATTTATATAAAATCTTAACTCAAAAGAAGGCAAAAGAGATAATTCTACGATAGCTATGGCTAAAGATAAAAAACTAAGGATCGTACTTTGTCGCATTAAAGATAAGGAGGATAAGAAGATTCTAGTGACAAGTGATGATATCAAAAATAGATATAAAAATTATTTTTATAAGTTTTTTTAATAAAAATATAAGTATTAGTCTTAGCTTAAGAGAGCTAACAAACTCAAAAGGGTACATGAACTGTAATTTCTATCGATATATTTAAAAGAATGAAGTCCAAAAGGCCCTTAAACGTATGAAAGTTGGTAAACATATAGGTCCAAATAATATCCCCATAAAAGTATAAAGTATAGAAAATCTTAGGAGAAACGGGTATCATTGGGCTTACAAGATTATGTAATGAAATATGAAAAAAAACAAAAGATGCATAAGTAATGGAAAAAGAGTACAATTATACTCATATAGCACATGATCAAGCTCCATAGAAACAAAGACTCCATATAGCACCCCATCTAGTATGGGAAAAGGCTTGCTCATTGTTGTACTAAAAAAAACAAGCAGCAAGTCAATAACTGAAACCCTCCTATCTGAACTAGTCCTAGAGCAAACACCCAAACCTTATTTGAGAGCCTATAGATCTGGTTTACATTACCAATGGCACTTGATAATCCAAAACAAAGAATTCCACATACTTCCTAGATTTCCTGACCTTGACAGGTCCACGAAAAGGCAAGATGTGAGATTGATTTCCATGGAGCAGTACATGAATCCTTAAATGTCACAATGGACAGGAATTGAGTGAAAACACAGTGGTGTGGCATGGCTACTGAGTAACATCTCCACAAAAGAGAGAATGATTTGGATCTGGTACTCATGAGGCTATTTTGTGTAGATTATAGATCATTAGCTCTTTTTTCATAACCTTGTAATCTTGGACGTCCATTCCATATCATGTTTTTATCAAGTTATGATTGCCCATTTCTAATTATGGACTAGGAAGAGTTCCAAGAAAACTAATCTAAATGCCTTTGTGGTTATGTGATGATTCTTCTAAATTTCTAACTAGAACATGACTAAGAGAAATGCATAAAGTTGTCCACCAAATGTTCACATTGTTAAAAATATAGGGGACTGCAAGTTGCAGATGGCATACTCTCTCTAGAAGCAATCACACTGGGTGATCACTCATTTTGAGGGAAATAAATGAAATATCAAATATAGTTTCAGATTGGGCCATACTTAAGTACAAAACCAAGCAAGAAAGTCACTTCTCCAACCACCAAAAGAAAGTCACAGTTATACATCTTCAAAAGACTAGTTACTCAATAACCTAAGACTGAAGCATGATACTATCACCAAAATGCCATTTAATCCAACTGTGCAACTAGTAACTATGATAACAGTTGGCAGCATTTATGCCCAGAACATTTTCAAGAATCCATGCATCCGAAACAGGGATGATGAAATCACAGCCTGTTGACCTTCAGTAAAATCTGAAGTTTACTGACATTAATCTGTACATAAATTCATGCATGTATTATAAGACAAGAACGATATTTCCTATAGTTGTTTGCAAGATCCAAATCCTTTCCTCCAATTGTTTTTCTTCCTAAATGTGACCAAAGATGACATACATAGGGTCAGAACATGTGGAACAGACTTCTGAATTGGGCATGCCTGACCTGTATACAAGGTCTTCCAGCAATTCAGAAATTTGACCGTAGAAGACTCAACTTTCGTCTTTAAAGAAAAAATGAAAAGCACTATGTGAGAGATTGAGTATTACATCACTACAAATCAACCTTGCTGAACCCATCAATAGAGTCAGATATGGTAAAAAGTGAGACCTAAGACCATACCTAAAGTCACTTGCACGTGCAGTAGATCATATAAATCATATATGAATTTGAACCATGTTCACTATAAATCAACCGTGCTGAACCCATCAATAGAGTCAGATATGGTAAAAAGTGAGACCTAAGACCATATCTAAACTCACTTGCACGTGCAGTAGATCATATATGAATTCGAACCATGTTCAGCTCAAACTTAGAAAGCATCACAATAAGCCAATGAACGGCTAAGCTTATGCCAAACAACAATGGACAAATTAGCAGAAGACTAAAAAGGACGAAAAAAGGCTAACCTCCCTTGGCCCATAAACAACTGCTATTACTTTGGTGTTGCCCATCTCAAATGCAGCAGAACTGGAAAACAACACACAAAACTGTTCAGGATAAATAAGAAAAACTCTCAGAACATACTATTAAACATAACGATTATCATACCCATCTGCCTTTGCCACAACACCAACTTGTGCCCGAATCTGCCTCATCTGAAACGAAGCTCATACCAAAAGCAAAATGTGAGAAACAACATACACACAGACCCACGCATAAACACACACGCACACACAGATTTAACCTCCACTGGACGGCGACCATCTAATCGCAACCCTTCGGGACTAACGTACTCCATATCTTGGTAGGAATTGAAAGAGAACAAACCACCAGCAAAGAAAGACCAACTGTATCAAAGTGTCAAACAAATTAAGTGGTGCCCTTCAAGAATAATACCCCAAGGTATTCTTCATGCTTCCAGATAATACAGCGCACACTAGTTCCCTAAGAACAGTAAAAAGAATTTGGCATAGACTCCATATGTAATGCAAATAGAGAAAAAAATACAAACTATACATGTTTCTCACTTAATGTAGGAAAAGGTTTGTTCTAGACAGCATGATAACGAATAGGATCGAATGTCTATAGCCCAACAAATTGACGTGAAAGAGGCTTCGACGATACTTGTTGGAGCTATCAAATGACAAACAAAAAAGGGGGAGAGTTTGGGCTGCGACTTGATTCTTTCAGGGATTCTGCGAGCAAGACGGCTCTCGACGATGAAGGGTGTGCAAGTCTTCAACGGCGGTTTGAAGCTTGATGCAGCTTGTGCATAAGGGAGGCCCTCCAAGACCGAGTGTGAGAGAAAGGCACCCTAGCCGCTACCTTTCAACGTGAAAATCCTCCACTTTTATAACGTTTCCCCGTTAGGGAAAAGGGCACTGTAATGACATTTTCTCCTTGCGTTCCGGGTCTTGGATCAAATTGGACCCGAATACTGGATCTTGCTTCATATTTTGATACCCTTGATGGCTTTCATAGTGTACTTGATTAGTCTTTTAGAAGATGGCCTCCCTCACGAACTCGGTCCTAGCTTGCTTGAACTCTTCACCTCAAGGTTATGAGATTTCTCCTTGTAAAACTCTGAATTAGCTCTTTGCATTAATTTTCCATACAATTGAGCTAAAATCCCATATCTTTGAGTTCTTAGGCATCTGTCATATGTTTTCATATTATTTAACTTTTTCATTTCCAAGGCATTTTTCTATAAAATTTTAAATTTCATAGGAAATTTTGTAGTGTTTAAACTCTCACAGGAGTACCTCAGTAGATGTCTGCTATAAGTCCATTAAGAGCAAATCTCAACTTGGTCTTGTTACTTTTATGGGACCAAGTACCTTATACCTTGGGATGCTTTATTAGCATATACTTGTAATCACACTAATAGTGCACTTTGACTTAAAGTACCAAAGACTTTACAGTTATCCAAGTATAAGTAGTTTCCACCGTTCTCAAAATCTATTGTCAAACCTTTCGTCAAGGTATGCAAGAAGATCACCTCATTATGTATCATATCTTCTAGACCAATGTGTTTAGGCTTTCATTGATATTGGTACCAATATTGGATTTCAATAAGCAAAGTTTTCAATTACTTCCCTTTTTTAAATATGCAATTAATACTACAACCATGGTGGGTCATATAATGCTTATCACTCTTTATTTTTAATAAACTATACCCCGATCATAAGCCAAGAACTAACTCCTTTCACAACCATGGATTTTTGAATAGCTTACAAATATGCATATAGATATCTGTTTAGGATTCAAAACTTACCACTATAGTTAAAATTATTAGTTAATTATTCATTTTGATTGTTATCATGTCGATCATTATTACTTAGATTGCTTAGATTTATTAGCCAATGTTATAAAAATTATATCGTATTGTACAATATGTATATTGGGGTGTATCGGTACTTGAACCAATACGATTTAGATAACTTTATCATAAAATGCATTGTCGCACCATATCGTATGATGTGTTGTGATACATGCACTATATTGTACCTGTATCGTATGATACATTGTTGGTTTCAATTTTTTTTTTTAAATCATAGTTTAAGTGTGTTTAGACCTCTTATACATGAGCTTCTTTAGCTCCTCTTGCATGCCTATCATTTCTTCTCTTTAACAAGAACTCCTTTCTCTCTAAAAATTTCATATTTATTCGGTATCCATTAATAGTCATCAATCCTAAGTTTGAAATGAGGCCTGAGAGCAATATATGCGTGTGATTTAGTTTGTTTTGACATTGAATCCATTCTCTTCATATGGTGCATATTATAGAACTTTTTCATGTTTTAAAATTTTAATAATTAAAAAAATAATTTTAAAATACTTGTGTCATACTATATAAATTGTATCGAAGCCCCATGCGATAGGGGTCCAACATGATATTTACAACATTAGTACTAGCAACTCATGTAAAGATAGAATGTAAGCACCCAAAAATTCTTTCTAAAAGAACAAAAACATTTCTTATAAAATGGTTTTGAAATGCTGAGAGTGAATGCTTAAACAATGTACGAGATGTTAAAGCAAAACAGATCAAATTAAGTCAAGCAATTGAAAATCAACACAGGAATATGTTTCACAAATGCCAAAAGGAAAAGGAGAACGAGGCATTTATTCAAGAAATTCACCAAGTCACAATGGGTATTCACTGAACAAAAGAAAAAGTCAAAAGATACAACAAGCTACACTATGACATAGGGGTGAGCAAAGTTCGGTTAAAACCGAAATGCTGAACTAAACCAAATCGGAATTCATGGTTTGGTAACCGAGAGATTTGGTTCGGTTTCAATTTAGGAAATAAAAGACAATCGATATTCGGTTCGGTTTCGATTATAGAAAATCCAAAATCGAATAACCAAACTTTTGTTTTTAATGTGTATTTGGATGATGCCCTAGAATGGATTGCATTCCCCAATCTTTCTCGGGCCCTCTACAACACTCTGTTGAACCTATGTAGTAGTGCTCCCCAAAACTATTTCTTCTCCGTCATCGGTGTTCTTTCAATCAAGCAGCTACCTTCCATCTACAACTAGTCATGCTCCCCAACATATCAAAGTAGCATTTTAAGAATAGTTTTGAGGTGAAATCTTTGAAACTCTTCTGTGAAACATTTTTTATATGTTATGTCCTTGATAGTTTTGCCTTTCATTTTTTATATAGTAACTGCTAGGTTTGTTTTTCACTTTTGTAAGTTGCATATTTGATATGTTAGGTAAATCTTCTTTGAAAGGCTATAATCAAAGTTTCGTGAGTATTCTTTTGGATTTCCTTTTTTATAAGAGTGGATTCTCATCTCTAGTTGCTGGAATAATGGTTGAACATTTGATGATTTTGAGTGCCTAATTAGTGATCAACTTCTCTTTGTGCATTAGAACCTCAATTGTTGTTCTAAATTGATGAAAACACTCATTCTATGTGGATGTTAGTTCGTGTAAAATTGAGTTTGATGTAACTTGAGCATTTATTTGAATGTGTCTGCAAGCATCTTGCTAAACTCTTTTTGTTAGATTAAAATTTTAAGTTGTGATAAAGTTGATATATATAAAGAAAGATACTTTTTATTATATATAGTTAAAGTTTAATACATGTTGTATTATATTATATTTCATGCAATACTTACTTATGTTTGTTTTATTATTTGAAATGTCTCAATTATAAGGTCCACTTCAAAGGCCAGGAAAAGTTACCTTACAACAAGTAAACTTGAATACACTATGGCCAAGTGATTATGGAACCTCTTCAAAGATATAAAGAAAGCTTATGAAGGCAATAACTAAAGTATGAGAGCATTTTACCAAGTTTATAGATGTTTCAGACGATATTAAAGTAAAATACAATTAATGTAATAGAGACTTTTGTTATGATCTAAAGAAGAATGATACCACTAAACTCAAAAATTATCTAGTTGCTTGTAAGAAATTTCTATAAAATATAGATGATAAACAAAAATAATTGTCTTTGCAACCATTAATTGAGAATGAAAACTTAATTGTTTTATCTACTTGGAAATTTGATCAAATGACAATTAGGAAAGTCATTGCTGAAATGGTAATCATTGATGAATTGCCATTTAAGATTATTGAGAATAAAGGGTTTAGGAAGGTACTCGGTATTGCATGTCTTAAGTTTAAAATGTCATCTAGGTGGACTGTATCACATGATTGCTATGAACTCTATATGGATGAAAAAGTGAAGTTGAAGATTTTTTAAAAAAGAATACTCAAAGCATATATAACCACATAACATGGATATCTTTACAACATATGAACTACATGTGTATCACAATCCATTTTATTGATGATGAATGGAAGTTGTACAAAAAATTATAGAATTTTTATCCAATATCTAGTCATAAGAGTGACTTATTGATAGATTACTTATTAACTACTTGCTTCATTAGGGTATTAAAAAAATATTTACAATTATAATTGACAAGGCTAGTTCAAATGATGTCATTTCATATTTGAAAAAGAAATTCATAAGTAGAGGAACTAGTGTTGCAAATTGTAATTTTTTACATATGACATATTGCAAACTTAGTTGTGCAAGATGATCTAAAGGAGGCGAGTAGCTCCATTAATTGGTTAATGAATGCCATGATCTTTCACCAAGATTTAAAAGTTCAAATAATGTAATATAGAGTGTAAGAGTCAATTATGTTTAGATGTTGTGACTAGATAAAATTTCACCTACAAGATATTGAGTGTTGCTAAAAAATTTGAGAAGACAATTGAGTTATTTGATACACAAGATTCATGTTTCAAGCATGAAATAAAATCAAATGATGATGATGGATATGTTATAATTGATTGGCATTCTATTAGGAAGTTAAGTAGCGTGCTTCAACAGTTTTACGATGCCACTATGCGTATTTCAGGGTCATCTTATATCACATCAAAAACATTTTGGATTGAGATAAGCGATTTATTTTGAGCAATATTAAAGTGGACCAATAATGATGATTTGGAGGTGATGTGTATGGGCATAGGAATGAAAAACAATATTTGATAAATATTAGGGTGATTATACAAAGATGAACAAACTTATTTTTATTATAGTTGTACTTGATTCTCAAGAAAATTTTAAATTATAGAGTCTGTTTTTTATAAAATTTATGGTAAAAACATGAAAAAGAGTTATTTTAGAGACTACGATGAATATAACAATGATTCAACCTAAAAATATCAGTGTCTCTCAATCAAGTAGAAATTCCACAGCCAACCTTATGCCAAGTGAATCGAGTAATGTGGAAACAAAATGGAAGGCTAAAGGTTTTTTGAAAGAAGAATACTTGAAAAGCAAAATGGAGATGAAAGGTGTAAGACAAAAAAGAAAATCTGAATTGGACATTTATTTAAGTAAAAAAACACTAGAAGATTGTGATAATTTTGATTTTTTAAGATGATGGATAATTAATTTAGAGAGATTCCCTATTCATCCATGTATGGTGAGGGATATCTTAGTAGTTCACATATCTATAATAGCTTCTAAGTCTATTTAGTACTAGAGAGAGGGTCATTGATGCATTCATGAGCTCCTTAACATCTAAGTTAGTTGAATGCTTGATTTTCACATAAGATTGGCTACAAGATGATATTATTTTGAATACTAAAGAAGAATTGAAAGACATTGAATAATTTGAAAAGGGTAAGACATACTAATAATTTAATTGATTTTACCTTTTATTATCTTATATTTTGTATTATTGAATTATTCTTTGTAAGATTTCATGCTTAGAAGTTGTTGGATTGGGAGGGACTATAGTAGCATTGAGTAGCAAAAACAAATTCATTAAGTAATTATATTGTACTATATCAACTATTTATTTCATTATCGTTTTTATGATTATATTGTTACCTTTTTATGTAGGTCAAATGAAGTTAGATAACAATCAAGATGATGATGAAATAAAGTGAAGAATAGTTTGATTGGTACTAAATATTGGTAATTAAATGATATACTGAATAAATAGTTTGATTTCTCATATCATAGATATTATGTTATCAACATATTGTTTTCTTTGCATGTAAGTAATATATGCAGGTATAGATTTCTTTATCTCTACATGATGGAGACAGTGTGATATTTAAACTACAAAGGGCCTTTTCAAATCCAACAAGTAATTGTAAAGTGAGATCCTATACTAGTTCCTTATAATATGAATTTACTTACATATTCTATAGAGATGACAATTGAATACCTTATTTGGTGTTGATTACTTTTATATTTTTGCAGCAAAAGTGATGCAAGTCAACATGGGAATTCTTCTCCCTATAATTGTAATCATGTACTTTTCAAGATTCGATTAACATTCGTAATTACTAGCTTAATACATTGTCAGGTTGTGGTATAATGATCAAATGAAGTATTTACGTCAAAGAATTTCATATAAATTTATTGGTTGTTCTCAATTGCACCATATAATGGTTAGCCAAGTAATTGAGTATATTAGCCCCTACATGTCCCTGCTAGAAAAATTAACAAATAATCATCAGACATGATACATGCTGGAGACAATGTGATATTTGAACTATTTTGAAATCTGAAAAGTAAATGCAAAGAGGGATCCTGTATTGATTCCTTGTGATATGCATTTACTTATGTATCAGTGTTTTCTTGAAGGACAAAATTATCTTTATAATTTTTCATTATTTATTGTTTTGATTTCATACCTTATCCTATTGTCTTTCATACCCATGATGTTCATTATTTCTTGTTTTAGTCAACTGATAAAAAACTAAGAGACCACAAAGTATGATCATGTGATGTTCCCCATAGAGATGATAATTGAATACCTTATTTGGGTGCTGGTTACTTTTACATTTTTATAGCAAAAGTGATGCAAGAGCTAACATGGGAATTCTTCTCTCTCTAGCTATAATCCTATACTTTTCAAGATTCAATTAACATATTATTAGCTTAATGCATTGTCAGGTTGTTGTATGGTGATCAGATGATGTATTTATGTTAAACAATTTCATATGGATTTATTGGTTATTTCTCAGTTGCACTATATAATGGTGTAGATATGAATTTTTCACTCTAAATCTATGTAGAGACTTGAAGCAATCCTTTCAATTCTACTTCGTGCGCGAGCGTGCCAGCTAGTTTTTAAAAACTAGCAAAAGTGTGAATCTCACTTGGCGATTGTGGTTAAGCAGGCTCTTTTCGCTTTAGGCTTTCTTGAACCGATGCTCAAGGGTCAGTCTAAGTGCTTAAGGATTCTAAATAAGCTGATTAAGTTTCAAATTCACGTGAAAACACGTGTTGAAAATGATAAACTAGTGTACTTGGTTTTCAAGTTCAAAATTCACAAGTTCTGAAAAACAGAAAATTCTGTTTTGAGGATTTGTTTTCTGAATTATTTTAAGTGCCTTAGAGACCTCAAAAATTTACAGGACAAAACCTGAAATGTGGAGAGTCTAGGACATCTTTTGGTTTTGAATTCGGGATTGAGATGTTACAGAATTAATTCAGTAAAATGCCTCTGCTTAGACACCCAAAATTGTTCTGTCATAGAAATATAGAGTCATTCGCTCTAATGGGTTCCAATTCCTTGAGCATCACTTCACATGCTTCACAAGAGAATGAGTATTGTACACACGTTGGCTTGGAGGATGAAATCCAAGACCTCACAAAGTAACGAGAGCTCGAAGCCATGCATGAGCTAGAGCAACCTGAGGACGCCTACAAGGATGGTTACTCTCACCATGAAAAGGTAGACAATCTTGAAAAATGTATGTCCGAAACTCATTCTCCCACAAACTCCCTACTAAATCCTCCATTTCTTAGTGTAGGATCGGTAGATCATTCATATATATTGGATGCATTGAATCACACTCATGCACCCACATACCTACTCAATGATGCCAAGAATGTGGATTTTCAAAGTGCGCCGAATGTCCTACACCAAAAAAAGGAATTTCAAAAATAAAAACAAGATCAAAATAAAGTTCAAAATATGGTAGACATGGTTATTCCCAAGGCATGCATCGATATACTAGGTACACCTAACCCTACCATGAACAAAAATGTTCCTTTGAGCCTAGGTTTGTATCATGAACCCGAACCTACAACTATGATTTTTTCCAACATCCTAAACCCACCAAGGGACCGATCATGGTTTCCCTTGGAACCCATACCTCTTAACTTTGCAAGGGATCAAACATGCTCTCCCTTTGCATCCAAAGAAACCCAAATCGTGCACCCCTAGAGGCACATTGGATTGCACCTAGGGTCCATTCCCTTATCATCCACCTACTAGGAGAAACCGAGCCACACCCGGCTAAGGTCGTCCATCTCCTAGAAGAACCCAAATCGCTGAAGTCATCCAAACCTAGGGTCATGTGTCCCCTAGGGAAGTCCAACTCTTCTGCCATCCAAACCTCCCAACTCTTAGGCAAACCTAAAATAAATCAAGTGTGTAACTATGATATCAATGACACTCGATTCCAAGGTCATTCTCTTTACAAAACATTTTCCAAACTCAAGAAGCCTTGGAATATGATGTTGAACATGGGATATACATCGTATGAAGGGCTAGGAACCATGAACCAAGGTAAGTTAGAGCCCATTCTACCTATGCCAAATCTGAACTGACATGGATTGGGATACATCCCATCCATATGCCCTGAGACACTACCTAAGACCAATTGAGTCAAGGGTGCCCTAGAACCCACTAACACTGAAACCTATGGCTTAGACCTCTTGTTTAGAGTCTAATTCATGGTGTTTTCTTTGTAGGTTTGATGGAATATCTCTCTTTAGAAAAAAATCCAAAAAAACTATATATTTGGAAAAACAAAAAAAAAATTGAAAAACTTTCAAAACCCAAAAACATTTGAAAAACCTGAAAATTCCAAAAAAAAAAGTTGTTTATATTCCCTCTCTTAGTCTTTGTTTAAGAAAAGCCAAAAAAATTGAAAATCTGAAAATCCCAAAAAGAAAGTCTTGTATATTCATTCATCTAGCTTTTGCTTTGAAAAAGACAAAAAAATTGAAATTTTCGAAAATCCCAAAAATATTGGCCATGTACAAAACCCATTTTCGAGTTGTTCCAAGCTTGTATATATTCCACAACCAAAATCATCCAAGCTTGTCATTCATAACCCCACTCTCTTTCTTAGCACTTTCATAGAAATTAAAGTGCTTGAGAATGATCAAAGCAAGGAGGAAGATCCCCTCATCCATGAGGAAGATCAAGCCTCCGAGCCTCCCAAATTTCATAGAATCCTTGACTTGGAAAAACCTTCAAATTCCGTAGGAGGAGATTTTCTAGAAATTAACTTAGGGAGTGAGTCTAACCCAAAGTGTGTCAAGATAGGTGCATGTTTGCATGAGCATGAAAGAGCATCATTCATTGCATTTTTGAAATCCTATGTTGATGTATTTGCATGGACCTATGAAGACATGTCGGGTCTAGACCCTAAAATCATAGAACATCATCTACCCTTAGAAAAATTCATCCCGATGTTCACTCCCAAGTAAAAGAAGGTTTAGAAGATCTTTTAAAAGCCGGATTTATAAAACCCATTGCTTATTCGGAATGGCTTTCAAATATTGTTGTGGTTCGAAAATTCGAATTTGTATTGATTTTAGAAATTTGAACAAAACCACTCAAAAAGATAATTTTTCTCTTCTAAACATTGATTTGTTAGTAGATAGTACTACAAATCATGAAATGTTTTCTTTTATGGATGACTATTCGGTTATAATCAAATCAAGTTAGCACCAAAAGATTAGGCAAAAACTACTTTTACAATACCTTGGAGCACATACTATTACACGGTTATGTCATTTGGTTTGAAAAATGCTGGTGCCACATACCAAAGAGCCATGACTACTATTTTTCATGATCAAATGCATGAGCTTTTGAAAGTATATGTGGATGATCTTTTGGTAAAATAAAAAACTTGATGCACACATAGAATCTTTGCAAAAAGTTTTCAAAAGACTTAGGCTTTATAAAGTGAAGCTAAACCATCAAAAATATGTTTTTGGAGTAGAATCAGGAAAATTCTTAGGATTTATGGTAAGCCAAAGGGGCATAGAAGTCGACCCCTTTAAGCGTCGAGCCATCATAGACATGCCTCCACCCTCTAACTTGACCCAAATCCGAAGCCTCCAAGGTTGACTCCCACCAATTAGGAGTTTTATCTCCAATTTAGCAATAAGATGCGAGCCTTTCAGTAGGCTTTTGAGAAAAGGGGTTAAATTTGAATGAGATTCCGATTACCAAAAAGCTTTTGAAAGATTTAAAACTTATTTGGTAAATCCTCCGATTTTAAAACCTCTAAAGCAAGAAAAACCTTTATTGCTTTACATTTCCATTCATGCGAATGCATTGGGTGCTTTGCTTGCTCAATATGAGGATGATAGTCTTAAGGAGTATGCTATTTACGATATTTCAAAAACTCTATTGGCATATGAAAGAAATTATGAAGCCATGGAGAAAACGTGCTTGGCCTTAGTATGGGCTTGCCAAAAGTTTAGACATTATTTCCTAGATCATGAAATTTGGATAGTGTCTAAGCTTGATCCAATCAAGCACTTATTTGAAAAACCTATCATAACGGGTAGGCTAGGTAAATGACAACTCCTCTTAATGGAGTATGATTTGAAATTCTATCATCAAAACTCCATTAAGGGACAAGCCCTAGCCGATCATGTGGCAGAATTGCCTCTTGAAGATACATATCCCATACTTGATGAAATGCTCGATGAAGGCATATTTGAAAATAAATTTCAAAACCATGTTTTAGCAAATTGTTTTAAGGAAGATCAAGTATGGAGAATGTATTTTGATGGGGTGAAGAATCAATAAGGGGCAGGTGTAGGGATCATCCGCATATCCCCTGAAAAGGGAGAAATCCCAATCGCCATTCGACTAGATTTTTCATACTCAAATAATGTGGCTAAATATGAAGCATTCATACAAGGCCTAAAAATTTTGAAAAATCTAGGGGCATCATGTATTAAAGTCTTTGAAGATTTTATGCTTATCATAAATTTCAAAAATTTGGCAAGTCAAAAATGAAAAACTCATACCCTACCACGAATTGGCCACTCAATTGGTCGATTCCTTTAAATCATACATACTCACCCACATAGGTAGAGAGGATAATACCATAACAGGTGCCCTCTCATCCCTATGCTCATCTTTAAGAGTCGACCCCACCATGGGAAACCGATCCTTAGAAATTTGGCACTCACCCACTCCACCCACCCACGATTTGGAGATTTACCAAAATGACCAAAATTCAATTGAAAAACCTTGGTTTCAAGACATTAAAACTTTTTAGAAAATTGAGGTTTTCTCGAATTTACTTTTTTTAAGCATAAAGCTTTCATTCGAAAAATTTTAACCTGATATGTGATTTTGAGAGAGATTCTTTACAAAAAGAGTTTTACCAACATCTTGTTGAGATGTGTAGACCTTGATGAGGCTAGGACTATAATGCATGAGTTCCACGATGGAGAATGTGGAGGCCATGTTAATGCAAATATGATGGCCATGAAGATACTTAGGGCCGGTTATTTTTTGTCAAGATTGTCATGATTATGTTAGAAAATGTCATCAATGTCAAGTGCATGGACATGCCATTCATATCCCATCATCTACCTTGCATTCCATTGTGAGCTCATGACCCTTCACCATGTGGGCATTTGACATCATAGGACCCATCTCCCCAATTGCATCTTAGCAACCACCGAATATTTTTTTAAATGGGTTGAAGCTACTTCCTTGGCTAATATCCAAGGGCAACATGTAGTGGCATTCATTAAGAAAAATATCTTGGCTCGATTTGGAGTTCCAAGAGACCTAGTGTCGGATAATGACATACCTTTTAAGAATGAGAAGATGGAAAAGTTATATAATACCTATGACATAACTCAATACTTCTCATCGCCCTACTACCCTCAAGGCAACGGCCAAGCCGAAGCCACGAACAAAACTCTCATAAGTATCATTGAGAAAACTTTAGAAAAGGGTACGACATGGCATGAGAAGCTTGATGAAGCCTTATGGGCTTATAGAACTTCCATCCGAACACCCACCAATGCCACACCATTCCAGTTGGTCTATGGTACAAATGATATTCTCTCCATTCATACCAAATTGCATTCATTTCATACATCACTTGCACTCGACCTACCCATAGAGACTTTACAACATGCCAAAATGGCTGAGCTTGACTTATTAGATGAGAAGAGGCTCTTTGCCATGGATCATGCATATGCATACCGACAAAGGATAGGCCGACATTATAGAAAGCACATGGAGGCTCGCCACTTCAAAATGAGAGATCTTGTATTGAAAATCATCCACCAACGTGGCCCACATCCACTTGAAAAGTGGCGGCTAAAGTGGGATGATTCCTATGTTGTAAGGGGAACAACCACCAACAATGCATATTGGTTGATTGATGTTGAGGGTAGAAATTTAGTACCCTATAAATGCCCAATACTTAAAAAAATATTATGTATAGGGTCTATATTAAATTATTTCGAAAAGATTTTAAAATAAATCTCCTTTGAACTTCTTAAAAGAAGGATCAAGATTGATTGTATGGCCCTAAATGAGGGAATTGATGCTTTATGAAAAGTAGAGTTTTTAAAATTATTTGGTAACATTTCAAAAATCTTTGGCTTACAAAATGAAGCCTAGTTCAATATAGCAAAATATTTTCAAATGGTTGATGCTATTAAGAAATGGGATGATCTTGGTTGAATCGAAGGGATAAGTTTTTCCCCTATTTTACTTCTCTCCCAAAAAGAAAAATTGACAAAAATCAAAAGAAAAAGAGAATACAAAAACTCCTCCATAAAGAGGTCTTCCCTTCAAATAGAAAGAGAGAATACAAAAATTCCTCTGAAAGAGGTCTTCTCTTTGAATAGAAAAAGAAAAAGATAAAAAAAAAGCCAAAACTCAAAAAGAGTAATTTTCCATCTCTTTGTCTTAAACCACGAGACGTTTTAAAAGGGACCATGATAACTCTTTCTCAAATCCCTACAACTTATCCCAATGTTGAAAGGTTTATCCATGAAATCCTAAAGTAGGAACAGAATCTACTTATTTGGATTTTATTTTGTTTGAGAATTAGACTTTGTTGTGTGGGAAATGGAATTTTGAAATATTTTTCAAAACTTCCTATAAAAATTCTGCTAAGTAGTGTGTATTGAAACCCAAATGAAGAGAAATATGAAAAATTGTAAGTCCTTTTGATAGAAACTAAAAGGAGTTCCCTTTAAAAATGAATTTTGAAAACCTAAAATGTCAAATGTCATGGGATTATCTCACTTGGGGCAGCCGACCTCATAAGCTTCTCCTCAAGCCCACCCATCTCCTAAATGAGTCTCTAAAACTCCACACTTCATTTACATAACATACCATGCATGCATACATCCAAAATCGGCCATGCATGATCATGTTTGGGACTAGCATTCAATACGGGTCAAGTCCCCTTTGGCTAAAAATTTCCTCCTCTATAATTCAAGGAAAAGGATTTTATGAAATGAAAGATGATTTATATTCTCAAGATAATTTGGGAAGTAAATAAAAAAGGGTGTTCTATTCTTCGTCATTATCCAAATGAATTTAGATTAATGCCAAAGAGGGGCATCTGTAAATATCCTAAATAAAATTTTTCTGAAATACACAAAATTTGAAAGCTTAAATTTTAAAGTCTTTAAAATAAAGATTTTAAAAGGTTTCAAAATAAAATTTAAAGTGTAAATTCCAGATGATTGGAGTAAAGAAGGTTGACAGGTGGGGCCCGCTTTGAGGCAGAGACGATTTCGCAAAGGGTAACCCGAAAATCAAGGGTGGAGATCAAGTCAAAACAATATCCTCACTCAAGATCAAATCAAAAGTGGACAGACTCATCAAACCTAGCCCGATTAAACCTAGTGTCAAACATGAGTAACTTGAATTAAACATCAAGCCTTGTTTGAACCGAATGTTTTAATTCAATGAATATTGGATTTTTTTAGCCTTGTTCATCCTATATCCTTGAGCCAAAATTTATCAAATCACTTTTCTACCTAGCCTTGATCAAGTGAAGGAATCAACAAATGCAAACCACTTGAAGAAGCAAGTAAGGACTCAAGCACCTAACCGACCATGGCTAGGTGCACTCAATCAAGACCACAACCAGCCCACATGGGGCTGGTCCATGGCTGACCAAAAGGGGACCACTCCTCTCTCTCTTCCACGTGAACATGGAGAACTTGGAGTTGGATTTGGATAATGGGCCTCCTGCCCCAAGGAAGGGCCTAGATAGAGGCCAAGGGGGTGGGTGTTCTACCATCTTTGTGTTGCTTGAGAGAGTTGTTGCACCTTGGGCTGCTTGAGTGAGAGTATAGGCTGTTAGGGAGAGGCTTAGAGAGGGAAGAGGGTGTTAGGATCAAGGCAAGTGCTGCCATTTGGGTTTGGGTGATAAAAACGAGTGAAAAAGAGGGAAGGTGAGGGTCGAGCACCATCTTTGGAGGTTATTTCCTTGGAAATCCGGGTAAGTGCTGGTTCTAACTTGATTAAATCCCCATCTATTCTTATTATTCAATTAAAAAGGGATTGTATTAATGGAACTTTGTCTCCCTCTATGATATAATAGAAGTAGATGTGCTAAAATTTTCCTTTCTTTTGCTTATACACTCTATGTGTTTGAGTTCTTGATTCTACCCCACTATATGCTATAAACACTCTATATCTTCTAATCCCCTCTATGCTTAAGCTATTAGATATATTTCAATTCATTTCCCTTCAGCATTTAAATTAGGGATGTTGTGTTGTTTCACTTTAATTCGTGTGAGTTTCGCATCACGTATGTTCTAAAAACCTAAAATATGATTTTCAGCATCTTTGCATACATTGATTGTTTGATTTTTCATTATTGAAATCTCTACTCCAATCCCTCTGAAATTTTGCACACTATATCTACACACACAAGGCCACATATAATAAAATTTTCAAGAATTTTAGGGTTGTGCAACCACGTAATTAAAACTATGCAAAATCAGGGAAATTTTTGAAAACTATTTGTCAACTCTGTTTTCTTGCAATAGAGCCTAGGTATTCATCTCATAACTCTGTCTGTAGGAGCTCAAAATCAATGATTCTTAATTCATTGGAAAGTTGATATCCATATCTTTTCAGCAAAACTAAGTACACTAAATTTGGAACTCTAAGAACTGAGATACAGGCTCATCTTTGAGAAACTTTGTCTCTTGGTCTACCCATACAAAATCCTCATATGTGACTTTACACTTTAGAACTTTCACATGTATATCAAAGATGAATGAAATGAATATATATGATTGCTTAACAAGAACAAAATATAATTAATATATATATATATGTGGATTTAATTAACCCAACCCTTAATTAGCATTAATTCTAATATAACTCTCCCTCGAATTAGAAGTTCATAGTGATGAAGAAGCAGCAACAATTCTTACACACGAAAATCTTGAAGACAAATAAGAACATCTAGTATTTCACAACGATCTGTGCAAGCTCGGGAGAGCAGGAGTGACGTGAAATCTGGCCTTTGCTCTCTGCATTACCGAGCACATAGATCCCTGGCTCATGGTGGGCAATTTCAACGAAATTGCATACCTGGGCAAGATGAAGGAATGAGCTCCTACCTCTTTTGTTAGGTTCCGAGACTGGATAAACTCTTGTAATTTGATGGATTTGAGTGTTAAAGACCCAAAATTCACTTGGCGAGAATCAAAATGGCAAGGACGACATAGAGAGATTGGATAGGGCTATTTGCAATGTGGAATGACAGTCTTCTTCTTCCTTCCCAAAGCCAGAGTCCAAATTCTATTTAAGAAGCAACTCATATCACCAACTGATTTTGATTGCAGACTGCCGGTGTTTGACGAACCATAAAGGCACGTTCCTTCAGTCTCTCTTCCCCAGTGTTAGTGAGTGTGTTTGTCCCGATAAATTTAATGAGATTGCCATGGCTAATATCACCTCAGCAAAGTTTTACGTGCTATGGAATGGCGAGAAAGACAGAAGCTCTTTTGTCCATCATCGAGAATCCGTCAAGGCGGCCCTTTTTCACCATAACTATTTGTGCTTATGATAGAGACGTTGCCTCGTTTGATTCTGGGAGAGGAACTCAAAGGTAATTGGAAACTGATCAAGGTGGGTAAGAAGGAAGGGCTTCAAGATTTCGCACCGCACCTCCTATTTGCAAAGAACATCCTACTCCTTGGTGAAGCATCCCTGCAGCAAAAGAGATGCAACCATGCCTATATTTTCTATGATATGTCAGGTCAGAGAGTTAGTTCAACGAAAAGTAAATTTGTATTTCCCGAATGCGCCATTGAGTTTATGTTGTAGAAATTAGTTCACAAGGGTGTCAAACCTGGGGACACATCTTGGTGCTCGACTGGTGTCATTGGTAGATCAGCTAGGAATTAATTCCAATATACCAGGTACAAGAGAAGTTGTCAAGATGGTAGTCTCATTGTTATCTCTTGCCGGTTGTATCACTTTAGCTTAGTAAGTAATCATCTCCAGGTTACCACTGTAATCATGTGGGACACGCTAAGATTCCAACCGGTGTCATGAACGAAGTAGACACGTTTTCAACACACAATGGCTATATTGCAACGTCAATAGGAGTATTGTTCGACGCTTATCGTATCGTGTATCATTTTGGTCTACGATATGTTTTGTATCATAATTTAATACTAAAAGATTAGTAAAAATATAAAAATCAGGAAAAAATCTCATAATTGCAAAAAATTTATATAATACAAAAGTTTAGTATATATTCATCATTCACCATTCAATAATTGAAAAACAATTACATATTTTGAAGCAAAATCCTTAGAAAAAAGTATAATTTTTATAATTGAAAAAAATATATTTACACATTGTAATCAGGATCATCAACTAAATAATCTTCATCTTCTTCTTACTGAAGATCCTCATCACCTTCTGCTTCAAAATCAAAATCTTTATCCCCTTGATGATGTTGTGTTCCTTCCAAATTAATTCATGTAATGTCTTCTTTGGTTAGGAGTGTATTTGCTTTATTATTTTTTATAATTCATTCCTCTAATATATCAAAATTATTCAAACTTATTGGATCAAATTGTTTTTCTTTTTTATTTAACTTTTTTAATTGCCTACAAGAAAGAAAGATAAGTAATTAGTAAATAATATTAACAATTGAAGTTAAACAAAATATTGAATTGAATATTTAAGTAGTAACTAATATAAGATTACTTCTGTTGGATCTGCATGTTATAATAGATGAAAATTGTCATTGAATTGCTTATGCTCCAACCTGTTGTGCTTTTTTGTGTGGATGTATTCAAAGGCACTCTAATTCCATTCACAACCTGTTGCACTACAAGTTTGACTCAAAACTCTTACTTCAAAATCTTTAATATTTCGACAATCACTTTCAAACCTATTCCACCAAACATTTGATAGAAAAAAATAAGCATCAAAGACTTAATCTACAATAAATATAATATTTAAAAAATTAAATATAAAGATAAACAATTTACCTAGGCATATATTAGTGCGATTGCGAATTGCTACAAGCAAGCCCATCAAGTGAAGAACATTATTATAGATCTCATCTCTCGATGTATAATATCTGCTCTACTCTCATCAGGGACTAATCTATCTATATAATTAATGATACCTCGATTTACTTTACCATCCCTTTTAAAGCTTGCTGAGTACCTTAATACTGGGTTTAAATAGTAAGTTGATGCATGAATAGGTTGATGCAATTATTTGTTTCATTTGTTATTTATAATGTTTCACACGGGCACATAATCCCTCTTTCTTCTATTGAAATTACGTCTAACGACTTCTTTTGTCCTATCATGACTTCATAAAGATAATCCATAAATGGTTTTTTCTCTCTATTAGTCAATCTCAAAACTTTCACTAAAGAACATGTAATCATCAATAGTCTCACATATGCATTCTAAAATATACTCTTAAAACTGTTTCTGAAATCTTATTTAACTTTATCTTTCTTCTATTTTGAGGTAACTCTACAAATTATTATCACTCATATAAGAAAAATATTTTCTTCAAGGTTTGCTTTTATTTCACAATGTTTTGTATAAATAATAAATTAGTTACAAACCGAGTTACAGTTTTACGAAGGAGGTATGCACCATCTGTATATCTCTTCATCATACATAATACAAAAGCATAGTTGTAGATAAAGTTGGTGATATCTTGACAATACTCAATTGTTGCCTTTATCTCATCCATCTCACTGATATCATCAAGGATGAAATCTAAATAGTGGGCTGCACATGGTGTCAAATAGAAAGTCCCATAATTATTTGCTAACTTATTCCCAACTGCTTTATAATTAGCTTCATTATCTATAATGAATTGGATTATATTATCTATCCCAACCTCAAACTTTTGATAAGAGGATATTTTATACCCTGGACCAATGTTAGCAATTGTATCTATCATTGTTTGAAAATGAAAATTGTTTGCTGCATTAAATGAAATGCATGTATCATATCCACTGCAAGGTTTGCCTGCTCACATAGTTGTTCTAAAGTTATAGCAACATGAATTCCAAGTTAAGCACCATGTTTTTCTAGGAGAAAAAAAATGACTGTATGCCAAAGAAAACTCTTACTCTTCTACCACTTTCACTTGTAAAATCTTTAACAATCTTCTTTCTCCTAGTTGATGGTCGAGAACTATTACTATCAATATTTGTTCTACCATGAGAAGGAATACTATCACCCAATCCAACAACATTATCATCCTCTTCCTCAAATATCTATAAATCATCATTCTGTTATCTCCTCTCATGTATGCTTTCAATCATATGTAAATATTGTCATTTAATGACTTCTAACAATTTCTTAACTTTTCCCGTGCAAGGAGCAACTTGTTTCCTAGCCCCTACTAGGTGATGTTTTAATCGTAAAATTATACCACTAACCACCTTCTCACAAAATAAATATTTTATATTCAATTTATTTTTCTCAACTGTTGTATCCCACTGTCATGCCAGATCATCGGACCGAGATTGGAAGTCCCTAACACCCCTTCTTGCCATCTCAATTGAACACTTCAACCCAATAAAACCTAAAAATAAAAACATTTCATAAATTCTCAATCCTCACATAACACTCAAATAAATTGTCTTCCTCTTCATAAATACAATAAAAATCATATCCACACACTTCATAACTTCATATTTTGTTATTAAAAAATAAAAAACGTAAATAACACCAAGAAACAACAAATACAAAAAAAAATCAAAAAACTTAAAATGTATACATACAACACGGTTTGAGAGCCTTACACATACGCCCTAAAGCAATTGTTTTAGAGCCTTAAATACCTAGGAGGCGGAGAGTCACAAGAGGGAGCCTTTAAAATAAGCCAAAAACTCTGAGACTATACTTCCCGTACGTATAGTAGGATACACTGCCATACATATAACAGTGTTCAATAGTGATTTAGGACGTGAAACAGAATTGAACTCTCGATGGTGTTTGGAGAGAGAGAGAGAGAGATTGGTGTCTCCTAAATCTAGCTCCTTGCTTTGCATAGACAGCCACACCCAGAAAACAGATGTTGGGAGGCAGGAAACAAGTAGAACGAGCGTTGCACAATGTTTTGTGGATGATGGAAAGGCTAAATCTCCTCCTCCACTTTAATATTAGCGACCCAATTGTCTCTCCCTCTCTCTCTAATATTAGCATCCCAATTCTCTCTCTCTCTCTCTCAAATGGCCTCTCACCGAAGACCAGGCTGCCTCGGCACACAGAGGCCTGCCTTCCTTCCCTCTCTCATCAATCCCTTCCAACAGCGCAACGCACCAAGAACAAGCTGATCATCCCTTTCTCGAAGGTAAGAAAGTCCTCTGATCTCATGAACTTCTTTCTTTTTCATTAGGCATTCAAATCTTTTGTAATTTTTCTTTTAAACCTGATTGTCCCCTTGCGGCAGATCTATATTTGAGTGTAGGTGAGGGGGAGGAGTCGCCCACCCATACGAAACTGAAAAATCAACATAAAATCATATCAACGGTTGGATCTATAACATATAGTTCTCCCTGTATACAACAACAAAGCCTTTTCTCATGTGGGCTATATGGATTCTTTGTTTCCATACGGCCCTATCTTAGTTCTCCATGCATAACTTAAATATTTTCGATGCCTTTCTGCCTCATCCTGAAATTTTAATTTCTAGCCCAGGCACTGTTATAGTGTCTTAAAGGACCCAAGATTTAAAGATAAAAATAGGGGGAAACCTTCTTTTATCGTGATAATGTCTCATGCTAGTGGGGTGGCGATTTCGTGTTTCGGAGATGTTCGTGTTTTGCATATCAAACGAAACGATCCGTAATCTTTGTGTTCTATTATATAAGTATCTTTCTCAAAGCTTGTCATATTTGCTTGCATCCACTTTGTGACACGATGCACTAATCATCCAAACCTGCAACTATATTGACAATGCCATGCAGGCTGCATGGCGGACTGGACGCAGCCACAACTTCAAAAGCCCCCTGGGTACAAGGACCCGAATACGGCAACGGCCGGGCTTGCTGGTCAGTCCCCTTATCGCAAGCCCGCACCACTCCCTCCGTCCTTCCGCGAGAAGCGTCGCCGATGTTGCTGCTTCTGCCTCTTCCTCCTCTTCCTTTTCCTCTTTTGCATAGGCCTTGCGCTTCTAGCCTTCTCTGCGGCAATATACTTATGGTACCGACCAGCCCTCCCGAACTTCCAGCTTCAATCCCTGCAGATCAAGCAGATTGATGTGGTCGTCGGGCGGAATGAAGCGAAGGTGAGCTCAGACATAACGGCCAAGGTAAAGGCCAGCAACAATAATGAGAAAGTGAAGCTAAACTATGGTCCGACCCGGTTCCTGGTAGCAGCCGAGGCCGAACCAGGTGGGGAGGTGGTCGAGCTAGGTGAGAGCACGGTGCCCGGGTTCGTGCAGGAGAGAAGAAACGTGACAGTGCTGGCCTTCGATGCGGAGGTAAAGGGTGCAGCGGTGGACGACGACATCGTGAAGGGGCTCAAAAGCGGGGTGGCATCGGGGAAGCTGGCGCTGGCGATGGAGGTGAGGACAAGCGTGGGGATAACCATGGGCAAGATAAAGTGAGGCCGGGTCCACGTCTTGGTCTCGTGCGGACCGGCCACCATGAAGCAGCTGGGCAATGGCGGGACGCCCAAGTGCAGGATCAAGATCTTAGATTTGTAAGTTTTCTTTTTCTGTTCTCCCTGTGTGTTTCTATCTCTTTCTATATAATAACCTGTCCGGTTTCCCGCTGCCTCCACATAAATGAACACACAATATGGGTTACTTGTGAAGATAGAGTTAAAGAAAATATATTTATAGTGTCTCTTTGAAATACAAACGACAGCTGATAAGCTTAGGCGCCTTACCTAAATGTTGGTGTCTACGGTTAAGCTAAAAAGATATTTGTGATAAGTCGAGGTCGAAAAAGATAGTTAAAGCCAAAATACTATTTGGAATCACCGGTTCTGGGCTGGTTCTTGGAACCCATGAATCATAATCGAATTGGGAGGTTTTCGATTACGGTTATGATCCGATTTCTATCAATTTGAAGCCGGTTTGGTTCTGGGTTCTGATTCAAATTGTTAAGCTGACTTTGAATCAGTCATGTCTCTCTTATACATATACATATACATACACACACACACACACACACACACACACACACATATATATATATATATATATATATATATATATATATATATATATACATATCCACTTCTGATACGTGCTTCTTACGGGCACAAGTGTACTTCAATTTTTTTAAATTTTTAAGTTTTTAAAAAACTATAAAAAATATTATTATACTCATATTCTTTAAAAGTAATGATCAAACATAAGTCATCAATGATAGTGATGCGCACGATCCAATCTCTCTCTATATATATATTTATGCACCCTTTGTTTCCTTGAGCAGTAGAACGTGCCAGCAGTGTCCTAATGTAAAGTCGAACAAGCATTATTAAATTTTATTATTTTGTTACCAATACCCCAAAGGGTTAGAGTTAATTAGTGAAGCTTCCAATTGTTGTTGTTTTCGGAGGTCAAAATTTTGAATCCTTTTGTGAATAATTCCTTTTTTTGTGTGTGTGCCTGCATGGTGTGCGTATGTATGTATATGAGTATAAGATTATCCTAACCAAATATAGCCCCAGTGCTGCCGGCGAATAGAACCCTGCCAATTAATCCTAAATAATTCTATTTAACTGTCTTAACTCCAATATCTTGACTGAGTATTACATGTTTGCAGGATCACGTTATCTTAAATCAGGCATGCGAATATACAGCTACTATCTGATTCGAACCAATTGACTCTCGCTGGATAGATTGCAAGAAGCCGCCGGTCGAAGCTTTTGGATCAATCTAGATCCAGAACCATCTTGCTCACTTCAATTGATAACCCGTTTGTCCCCTTATCTGTAATCTTGATCGTTTCTGATGGGATTATATGGCAGGGAACTAATAAGAGAAGAATTTACACAGTAAAGAAGTGTATAGATCCAGAACCATCCTTCTATCAACTATGTCATAACTGCTCTTCATTTGTTGTCACGGTGTTCTGAGAATACTGATAACATGTGTTGTTTCTTCTTGTTATTAAGGCAATTTTGACAGTGGCAGCGATTTTTTCTTCAAAAAAACAAAGAAAGAAATTGGTGTTTTGGATCTCGACATTTTAATTGGCAGAAACTTGTACTAAGAAATGGTTTTTGCTTGGTATTTTCACCCTCTTACCTAAAAAATCCTCAAACCACCTTTTCCTAAAGCACACCACAGAATAGAGGAGATGGGACACATCTGTTCTTGAGAGGAGACGCTCCCGAGATCCATCTCTTTTTCAACAGAGATGCAGGTTAAGTGCATCTCTTCTTGAGGAGAGACGTGCAGTCCCTTTTTAAAAGAGATGCATGTCGTGCCACCATGTGGGTTCCAGTGATTGGTATTAGCACCTCCGGCTAATCAGTCCCTCGAACAACTTCTGAAACATATACTATACAAATATATATTTATTTAATAAACAAGCGAAATCATAACTTGCATACCTCTTAAGCATGAATCAATCAACACAAATATATTAATCAATAGCTAGCCAATCAATACAAAATGAGAAGAGTGAACTTGACAACCTAATGGTACTATCGAACGGTTACACCAATGTGTTTCTTGGCTCTACTCTCCAAGAGAAAGCAGGACGAACACTGACTGGTTAGAGAGTCCCGGCCTCCACCTAGATCTCTCCTAGTACCTCTCTCTCTCCCAAATAACAATAGTCAACTTCACTGAACCTAGAGCTAATCGATTCCTTTATAGAGAGAAAGACACTTAGAGGGTTCTTAGTGTGTAGAGGATCCAATCTAGCTCCTTTGTGGACTCCTACACAAACTAACAAGATCCAAAACTCCTTAATAGATCCAAACGTGATCCAACTCAAGCAAGACACTATCCAACTCATGTACATCTATACAAGACCCTCATGTCACTCGCAACCCAATAAAAAAACCCAAAATACACAAGCATACTATCTTCCATAAGAAATCTCTTTGATGCTAAGGCTCACTCCTCTCTACGCGTCTGCGGGATGCCAGTCTCGATTATGAGCTCTCCCCCACTAGTGTTCATACTCGTCCTCCAGGTTGTGTGATAGTGTTGCACTAGCTGATCATACTCCCACAAATGTGATACGGACCCAAGTATTATCCTCGGTCCTTTACCAACTCAATGAACCAAGTACAAAGTCATCTGCCTAGATACGGTTTGTCAAACCTCATGAGAAACTATCTCAATCACTCGATCAACATCCTCGCATGTCAAAGGGGGAGGACACCTAGCCCTCGACTCTGGATCATTATAAATTGGTTTGAGCTGACTCACATGAAATACAAGATGAATCTTTAGTCGCTCAGGTAAGGCTAATCAATAAGCAACCCGTCTCATCCGTTCAACCATCTCAAACTGCTACATGGTAGCTCCTCGCACGAGCATAAATGTAAGTGATATTCAAAGAAAAGTATAACCCAATTCTAACTTCAATATATTAAGCTCAAATGTCTATAAGTCTAAACAATTCATTTAAAATGGTGTGGGTTCATCAATATAATCCATGAGAGTCATGTATATACATCTAAACAAACTAATTCTAACTACCTCAACTACGTTATACATCTCAAAATGCGCTCGATCAATATGCTACTCCACACCATGCATCCTAGAAGTGTTAGATTCAAGATAAGCTATAAAATAATAGGGTGACTTCCGACCCGTAGCTTAGTAGAGAAGTTATACACCCTTTAACATTATTCATACTAAAAGCATGCATATTTCACAAACATTTCATAGCAATTGTATTTACATTTCAACCCATGCTATCAAATTCATAATCACGCCCCACACAGATCCATCAATTATGATAATTACAACTTATGTTGTGTCTAAACAAAGTCTAGGAGTCGTCTGACCCTCCTTCACATAACATTGGTCATCTTGTCCACAACAGTAAAACCATGTCAACTCTCACGACAGAGTGCACAAGAAGAACACTATGTTTACCGAAATGCTCGAGGAACCTAAAGTCGCTAGAGACCCACATAAACCACACAAATACGGTTCATGTTACACATCATTATATTTCAAAATCATTACATTTTATCACATTCACAAGTTTATATTTGGATCCATATATCCAAATCTATATCCACACAATATTCAAATAACATTTTTACATCAACCGATGCAAATCAAATCATGCTCTTTATCAACCACATCATAAACAAGATTATCTCAAAAGCATATTGAATAACCCATAATTTTAAATGTCTTTTAAGAACATCGATACAATATTTAACAATTATGCACATTTAAATCCATCCAAAACAAGAAAAAATACTTTTAATATGATTTTGTTAAAGAATAGACAACCCCCTACCTAAAGGAGCACCAATATCCAATTCCCAGATCATTGTATGGCTTTTATTACCACCACGTCTTTCAATTTTAATATTTAAATAATTCTAAATTATTTATTTAATTATGAGTATAACGAGTCCAAATCAGACCCTAAATGACCTTAAATGATAACCTAGATCCAAATAAGTTGCTTTGAATCCAAATTATCACCTAGATACATTTTTGATTTAAAGTTGACAATATAGTAGATATTTCATGTTTTTATGTCAATCCACATGAACCTAAAACTGCTTAAATAAGTTTTGTTTCTTACCCAAAACCTGCTTTAAGACCTAACCTGAACCTAATATGTTTCTCACACAGAACCTAGAATCTATTTTTGACACAAAACAAAACTGATTTGACATGGGCCTACTATTGTGAGACAAGACACAAAGACATGACACGACACGACACGACACATGTAGTGTTATATACGACACCATGCCCCACGCACTCAAACCCTAGCCTAACACCGTTTGTTTCCAACAATGATTTTGTCAATTTTGGGTGACAACTAAGGCCGACAATGGTACACATTAGACCCTTACAGCGATGTTTTTCCAAAAAACATGTGAAACAAGTAGATACATTTTATAATCCTTTAAAACATCGAACAAATCGAACTAGTTCTATTTATAATCATTTAATCTGCAAAAAAAACCTTAAATCTCGAGTAAATTCACCGCTAAACAATGATGCTTTTTGTTGGAAAACATGCATAACCTGTTTAGAGTTCTTTTTCTAAAACTTAAAATCAATGATTGATTTTTGGTTGATTTCAACATCAATGACCTTTGGTTCTTAGCCTTATCACTCTTGATGAATTACTACATGAATAGTTCATCAATAACATCTTCATCGGGTGTTACGAGGATTCCCTCTTGGGTGGATCCATATCCTAGTTTGGATCTAGATCCAACTCATATTACTCCGGAATGGTTCATCAAATTGTGGCTTTGGGGCCCAATGCATGCCCCTAGACATCTTCTTCCAAATGTATTAAGGTATGCGTAACAACCATCGATCTTCAACATTGAACCGATGTTCACCTCTATAGTGATTTGCATAAGTAACCGATAATATGCACACAAGCTCTCTTAGGAGAGGTCTTAGCCTCTTCCAACAAAGCATGGCGCTTTTTCAACTTTCTAACTACAGCAAGATAACTACAATCATCCTAATGTGACCCTTCGACCGCGAACTGAACCATGGTTGTGTAACTAGGGCCCCTACGTGGGAACCACCCTGGCAACTCTAGCAATAAACTCCCATTTGGAGGAAGAGTCCCGCATCTGAGTTGTAAGCGTGTCGCGGGCCACACACCATTATTTGCTATCAATACAATATGCTTTCTTATTTATTCTCAAGTATCCTTGCTATCTCCAAACGACCCTCCCCAATCATCACGCTTAAAGCTTTCGCTAAACCTCTGCAACCTTGGTGAAAGGCTTGCTAGGTTGTGTGCAGCCTAGCGTCGGTCATGCGTTCCGCACCTTGGGTGATTCCAGCGCCGGGGCGTGACAACTTTGGTATCCAAGCGGTTCTGGTTTGGAGAATTGCGAGTGGGTGTGGGACACACCCCCTCCGTATTGATAGCAAATAGGTAACCCCTTGGTCAACGAAAGCCCCACGTTGACTCATGGCCACTAACACTAAGATGACCGTCGACCACATTCGTAGAAAGGGGAAGGTAAAGGCTGTACCAGTGGCCGACCTTACCGAGTCTACGTCAGGTATCCTGCCTAACGTGGATACTAGACTTACCAAACTCGAAAAGTTGGTAGGTCATTTGGATGCTGCAGTTGCGCGTGCTGCGGAAGGCTTCGACCGGTTGACGGGCGAAATGAGCACCGCAGTGAGAGATGTGGAACGGCACACGGATGCTTGCGAGTATACCTACGACGTGACAAGTGACCGCGTGGAGCGCTTGGAGCAACGCATCCAAGAGATAAAGGTAGACGTTAAGACCTGACTGTAGAGACTCGAGGAGAGTGCATTTGCACAACTTCCGGAGAGACAGGCTTCAGAACGATCTCAGTTGGAGATGCTGGCTCTATTAGATGGTGTCGAGCGCAGGTTGACAAACGGGCATGGACATGGTGGTGGAGTAGACCGACCACGTCGCATCAAGGTTAGAGAACCGAAGGCCTTTGCTGGGGGCCGTGATGCACAGGTATTGGAGAACTTCCTCTACCAGATGGACCAGTACCTCAAGGCTGGTCAGCTTGAGGACGAAGAAGAGAAACTAGCGCTAGTGGCTATGTTTCTAAAAGACGATGCCATGCTGTGGTGGCGTCGCATGCAGGAGGATGCTGAGGCAGGACTCACTCACATCCACAATTAGGATTTGTTCAAGCAGGCTCTACGAGAACACTTTCTCCCGCGCAATATTGAGGTAGCCGCGAAAAGAAAGCTTGATGGCTTAAGGCACAACGGATCGTTGAAAGATTACATCAAGGAATACCAAACCCTTATGTTGAGCATCTGGACGATGAGCCCGGAAGATCGTTTATTCAAGTTCCTCAATGGGTTACAGCCGTAGGCTGAGTAAGAGCTGAACAGGATCAACCCGTAGACCCTTTCTGAAGCTATAACGGCGACGGAACGTCTACTTGACAATCATCGGCTAACTAATCCGAAGAAAGACAAGCAGGACACTGAAAGGCAGAATGATTGGAAGAATGGGAATCAACAAGACACTTCAAAAGATACCCCAGTCGAGTCTTCCACACCAAGAGAACAAGGGAACAGTAAGGACCATACGAAGAAGGGTAAGGCCAAAGGATCCTTCAAGAAAGAATGTTGGTATTGTGGTGGCCAACATTTCTCATATGAGTACGAACACAAGAAGAATGACTTTGCACGCACCGCTAACGCCATGCAAAGGACAGATGGTTCAGATGGCGACCCAAGAGAAGACACTATGAGGGTTGGTGCAATGAGACTGTTGAACGCTATAGATGGGGGATCAACGTCACGCAAGCCCACGGATAAGGCTCTCATGTACATACCGGTTACCGTCAATGGTAAAGATACAGTGGGAATGGTGGACACTAGCGCAACTCACAGTCCAAAGCTAAACGTTTGGGCCTAAGGGTAGTGGGAAGCAGTAGCAATATGAAGGCTGTGAATTCACAGTCCAAACCCATTTTGGGGGAGGCAGTTGCTGTTGCGGCCCGAGTGGGGAGTTGGCGTGGGGTAACCAACTTCATAGTGGCACCATTGGATGAGTATCGGGTGATACTTGGCATAGAGTTCTTTAGGGCTAGCCATGTAGAGATACGACCAGCCTCGAATGCAGTGGTCTTCATGGATTGCGATCAACCCTATGTTGTTCGTGCATCGACTTCGGATAATGGTCATGTTCGGAAGGTGTCAGCGCTTCGGCTCGAAGAAGGTCAGAAGTAGGAGAATGCCACATGCGGAGTGGCGTTGCAGGGTGCTGAATAGAAGATGCCTGGCGGCAGGGTATCTTCGAAGACTGGTGCCGCAAGATTGAAGGAGTGCGGAGACGTTCGGCTCACCGCATGTCCAAGGAACCTACCTCATGGGAAAGGGGTAGGCCGTCAGCACTGGCAGATTGGCGAGCAAGGCAATAAGCAAGCAAGTGCAAGTTCTAGTCCTAAGAGACGACGACGCAAGTCTGTTGCTGACAAGACAAGACGGGGGATGCAAGGTAAGTTGTATAGGAGCGAAGGACCTAGAGGACAGTTGGAGGCATGACAGAGGATGGCTGTACAAGACTCCAAGACACTGCCAACCGTACACAACTTCTGCGCTGATCAACAGGAGCGGCTTGATTTTGCCCAACCGCTACATGCGAAGGCAGCGATGTGACGGTCCAGAAGGATGACGGTCCTCAACCAGTCATCTTGAGAGTAGGGGATCGGGCGTTCCGACTGGAGCCCGTCCATGACAGATTGCTACCTGCCTTCCATGCGAGCAAACCTAAGGCTTATCATGCGGACATGGAACGTGCAGGCCGTAGCTACTACGGGCACCTCCGCCTTGGAGGACAACAGGAGCAGCAGAAGATGAAGGTACAATGGGTCGAGAGGCGGACAAACGCGCCAAGAGCTTTAGAGTTGCAAACGCATTACCACGAAACTTGCCGAGGTCGTCAAGAGCTTAGGTGGGGGAGAATGTGACCCTTCGACCGCGAACTGAACCATGGTTGTGTAACTAGGGCCCCTACGTGGGAACCACCCTGGCAACTCTAGCAATAAACTCCCATTTGGGGGAAGAGTCCCACATCTGAGTTGTAAGTGTGTCGCGGGCCACGCACCGTTATTTGCTATCAATATAATCTGCTTTCTTATTTATTCTCAAGTATCCTTGCTATCTACAAATGACCCTCCCCAATCATCAAGCTTAAAGCTTTCGCTGAACCTCTACAACCTTGGTGAAAGGCTTGCTAGGTTGTGTGCAGCCTAGCGCCGGTCACGCGTTCCGCGCCTTGGGTGATTCTAGCGCCGGGGCGTGACACTAAGACTAGGCTATGTCCAAAGGTAAGTGAGGTTATCATCCAAGGCTACCTTGAAAGGGCCATTGTTTGTAGTTGAATTCCTATGAACATTATAAGAAAATTGAGTCATCTCTAAGAGCTTAACAGAGTTCTTTTGGCTAACAAAAATGTAGTGACTAAGGTACTCTTCTAAGAGTGTGTTGATACACTCACTTTGCCCATCACTATATGGGTGATTCACTATGAAAAAATTAAGTTTGGACCACATCCTATAAAAGAGCTCTCTTCAAAAGGTAGAACTAAAATGACCATCATGATTCGAGACGATTCTCTTCGACACTCCAAAATGCTTTACAAGAAATATGTGGGTGGCATCTTTGGATGTACACTCTCTAGAGGAAGCTATAAAGATAGCATACTTAGAGAACTGGTTCACAATCATAAATATGGAGTCTTTCCTACCTACATTTGGCAAACCGCAAACAAAATCTATGGTTGATTGGGTATGGGTAGGGGTTGTAAGAGCCTAGTCAGCTGTGTCCTCTCTGTTTTATCGTGTTCGCATATAGAGCACACCTTCACATAGTCAGCCACATCTTATATAAGTGTGGTCCACCCCTAGGTGACCTAACATATGGAACGTCATGCAACTCATGTAGTAAAGCTCGATTCAAATCACCAATTGTAGAGATGTACAACTAGCTAGATCACATCCAAAGCAACTCATCCTGCGCCTCAAGTCAATTTGTTAAACCAGCTTTTACATGACTTTTACTCTAAACATACACAGGATCATTAGGGCCCAACTGCCTTACTTGGTCAAGTATATCTCACTCCAATCATGAAAGAGTTACAACAATCTCCACCACTCTCTTGTGACTCAGCACATCTGCAACCAAGTTCCATTGTCCCTCCCGATACATCCATATGAAGTCATACTCTTCTAATAACTCCAACCATCATGCTTGGCATGCCGCTGACTTTTCTGGGTCTTGAAGAAGATGGTGGTAACATTATCCTTCACCACAGTGAACTGCTGATAGTAATTGGCAAGTCTTAAGAAGCTCCTCGACTTAGTTAAACCATGGGCCATCTCCCACTTATCAATTAGACAAACCTTCCTCTTGTTCATTCTTTTGACAAATTCACACTTCTCTTTCTTGATATATAGGGTATGCTCTTTAAGTCTCACAAAGACCATATTGAGGTGCTCAACATACTCATCGAAAGTATGGCTATACACGCCTATATGATTTAAATTGATAATAATATAAGTATCTAACAAGCCACGTAAAACCTCATTCATAAGCCTACTAAAGGTTGATGGAGTGTTGGTGAGCACAAATGACATTACCACTTGAAAAATCCATATCAAGTAATCATAGTGATCTTTTCCTCATCAGCAGGAGTATCTATACCTGCCAATAATTGGATTGTAGGTCCATCTTACTTAACCATCTAGCACTGCTTAGGAAGTCAAATAAATCAATAATTCGGCTCCAACATGCATTGCTTGACCCACAATTGGTCCTCTAATATCCTTGTAGACTCAAAATAAGCATCAACATCGTAGAGAAAATTTTCAACTTACTTGTTGTCTCGAACCTCTTGAAACTTCTTGGTTACATGCACTTTAGGATGCCGAAAAGGTGCAGCAATTGGTGCAGCTGAAGGTGTGGCGTCTTTAGGCCTCAATAAAGTCAGCAATGCCTCGATAATAAGAATAATGGGAGGTGTGTCGCTTGAAGAACTGAGACTAGCTCGATCTTAAGAGTTATGTCCAATTTAGATTTGAGTTGATACCTCTGTAGGCCTCAATAAAGTTAGCAATGCCTCGATAGTAAGAATAATAGGAGGTGTGTCACTCGAAGAACCTAGCCTAACTCAATCTCTAATAGTTTTGTCCAATTTAGGTTTGAGTCAATGAAATTGGATTTTCAAAGAAGCCATGCGATCCTACATACCTAAATATATGAGAACGAGTTTGCACCATGGCTAGTCTCAACTGAATCTGTTATTAAACCTATAAATTGAATTGAATATATGACAGTCCCTAAATAAATGTTTAGTAAAGTTTCCTTAACAAATAAGATAATAAAGTGTCATGTCTTAGACCAAATACATCTCGAGTAGATCTAAAAGGCAGGATACTTTAATAAAGTAGAATCAAATTAGATCCCTACAAAATCTCCAAGTGGATCCCACTGAATCAAATGTAGAACCTACACAGCAAATGTGAATCCCTCTCCATCAAACATGGTCCAACGCAACCAAGTGTATCCCCACACGCAACAAATATATTGGTAGCAATTCTCCGAAGTGTGTCAATGCACCAAACTGAATGGGTCCAGGTGGTGTACCACCACCGAATGTTCAACAAATATGGTTGTCACTTCCACCAAATGTGACCCAATGCAACCACCACGAGATGCACCAAATTCACACGCTCCACCAAATGTCCTTCACCCAACCAAAGACAAAACCAAATGTAGTGAAGAAGTCGGCACCAGTCATCTACCTAGTGGTGCAATCTACCACCACACATTGACCCCTAAAATGCCTCTGTTTCTGGCAGGATTTCTGCATGAATGGACCACAGCTGCACTCAGCCGTGTGGTGGTCCTCCCCCACCAAATTGGTGGCCCAAAGGTGGCTGCTGCTCGAGTTATGCAGAAAACAATAAGGTAACACAAAGATCCAAATCAGGTCGAACAACCGCCAATCACCAAGCTCCCAACTTTGAAGGCACTCTTCATAACCATTGGCCGGTCCTCTGAACCAACAGGCCGTGGCTAACATCCACCACGTGTGGGGGTTTCCCACCAGCAAAGGGGTGGCCCAAAGATGGCTGCTTTCAGCTCAAAATTTGCAGGAATGATCAACTATATAAAAAGCAGAAATGGGCTCAAAAAATAACTTGCAAATATCGCTATTTTTTTTGGAGAACCATGTGGCGATTCTCTTGCCTTTCTGCTAGAGTCCGGCTTCTGTCAACGTCCGGGTTCGTTGTCGTTGACCTCCTATTTGTTGCTAGAGCTTTTTAGATACGCCTGCAGCGGAAGATCAAGATACGTAGTTTTGTTTTTCTTTTGTTTTGAGGTTTCCACACATTGCTTGAAAAGTATTTTCAATGTTTTTCCTATGTTTTCCGATTTTTCAGTGTTTAGACTGTGTGCGTTGCTCTGTATTTATATAGCAGTATGTGCTCCTGACTTTCTCGGTTTGTCTCGCTGGGCTTTCCTCTTCAGGAGTCGCTTTAATCGGATAATTACCATGCAATCTGGTAATGGTCCGACGGTTTTGATTCTATGGTCATTACGGTCATTCTCTTCGTAACCATGAATATGGGTAATGGCTGGATGGCCAGTCTAGTCGTTACCGTGTTAGGTTGCCGAGAATGGCCACAACCTTACATCTCTCACTTAACTATTCGAGCCAAGTGTACTGACATACTGGTTTTCCTCCCACTTTTGCGGGGTTTACATAGTAATGTCCTTTCATGATTGCTACTGCAATCACTACCTGTTGTATGGTTATTTTCCTACACAACAATCAAATATATCTCAAACCCATGTTCACAACATGTTTTGAGAAAAGTTCCTTTGTTATGCCTTTAGTCAAGGGGTCTGCCAACATATCATTTATTGGCATGTATGAGATGAATATTTCCTTTCTCATAACCATATCATGAACATAGTGGTATTTAACCATTATATTCTTACTTTTAGAGCTATCAGCTTCACTCTTAATAAGAGTAATTGTTGCATTGATATCACAGTAAATGATAATTGGCTCGTCGATTATTTCCAGCTTGAAATCACGTATGAAGCGGCTTATCCAAACAACACTAGTTGCAGTCATATAGCAAGCCACGCACTCAGTTTCCTGTATATGCAATGCTACACAACCCTGTTTCTTACATACCAAAGAAACAACAATACCTCCAAATAAGAATATTTGCCTCAAAGTAGATTTGTTCTCATCTTTGCTCTCAGCAAAGTCAGCATATGAGTATCCTACCACTTTCAGTTCATCTGCTTGAAAACACAGTTTCAAGTCTCTTGTTCCTTTCAGATATCTTAAAATCATTTTTATAGCTATCCAATGCTGTCATCTAGGATTACTTTGATATCTACTCACAAGACCAACAACAAAGCTGATATCAGGTCTTGTACACAATATAGCATACATCAAGCTACCCACAGCTTGTGCATAAGGAACGTTAGGCTTATCGTCTCCTTCACCAGGACAATCAACCTTACTTAGTTTAACACATTTTGCAACGGGTGCAACAATGGACTTGCATTCACCCATTTAGAACTTCTTGAATATATAATCAATATATTTCTCTTGGCTTAGGCACAAGAGTTTAGATTCTCTATCTCGAGGATCTTTATACCTAAGATATAGGATGCTTCCCCCATATCCTTCATTTTGAACCTTGAGTTTAACTATAACTTGGTTTTAACAACCATCTCATTGTTATTCCCAGTCAACAGTATGTCATCTACATATAATGATAGGATGACAAAGTGACTCCCACTGTTGTAAACATATATACAGTGATCAAGTTCATTAGCCACAAACCCAAGTTTTATAATAGTATTTTGAAAAGTCAAATACCATTGGCGAGGTGACTGTTTTAGGCCATACAGGGATTTTCTCAATCTATATACTTTATCTTCTTGGCTTTCAACTATAAATCCCTTGGGTTGTTGCATGTATATGATTTTATCTAAATCTCCGTTTAGAAAAGTTGTTTTTACATCTAACTGATGTAAGTCTAAATCATAATATGCAGATATTACCAGGATTATCTTTATGGATACAAATTTTACAACTGGGGAATATGTCTTAACATAATCTATCCCCTCTTTTTGCGAAAAACCCTTTGCAACCAACCTCACTTTAAACTTGTCGATTGAACCATCGACCTTGTATTTCTTTTTCAGAACCCATTTACAACCTATAGGTTTTCTTCCTTTTGGCAAATCAGTCAATAACCAGACTTGGCTTTTCTCAATGGATTCAATTTTTTCATCCATGGCTTTCCTCCATTCTGTTGCTTCCGATGAGTTCATAGTGCTGATAAATCAAGTTATCAATCAACTCATCTAAATCCACCGAATTATACACTTCTTCTACTAAATAAGTGTGATAATCTTTTTAGTAGGACGGAGTGACCCTAGGCCTTTTATGTCTACTTAAGATTTCGGTTGTTTTATAAAGATCTTCTATGTGTTCAAATGATGATTGACTACTAGATCATAAGTATATTCATCATTATTTTCTAAGATATCATTCTTAATATCTTCTAAGAATTCAACATCTTTGTTTTCTATCAGTCCATGGTTCTTATGATAAAACCGATATCCCTTTGAACCTTTAGGATAGACAATGAATATACATATCAAGGACCTACTATCTAGTTTGTCTTTACATTGATCAAGGATCTTTACATGTGCAATAGATTCCTACCTTCTGAGATGACCTAGGTTAGGTTTTCTTTCAAACCACATCTCATATGGTGTAGTGAATATAACTATACATGGTACTCTATTGAGTATGTATACCGTTGTACTCACTGCTTCTCCCCAAAATATCATTGGTAGAGAGGCATCAATAAATATTAACCTTGTCATATTTAGGAAAGTTTTGTTATATCTTTCAGCTACACTATTTTGTTGAGGTGTCCGACGCATTATATTTTACTTTGCAATACCAAAGTCTTTACAAAATTCAAGAAATTTTGTAGAGGTATATTCATCACCTCTATCTCATCATAAGACTTTGATTGAATGCCCCAGTTGGTTCTCAACTTCTTGCTTATATTCTTTAAAAGCTTCTAATGCCTCAAATTTATGTGCCAAAAGATATAAATACGTATATCTCGAGTAATCATCGATAAAGGTTATAAAATAAACCTTTCCACAATGTGACCTTACTTTGAATGGTCCACATAACTCCGTGTGAATGACCTCTAACAGGGTTGTTGTCCTTGTTAACTATTTGACAGACTTTTCTTGTCATTTTTCCTTCATATAAGTTTCGCACTTATTGAAAGTATTTTCCTCAAATTCAGGTAGTAAGTCAAAGTTGGATAATTTCCTCAACTTTTCCAGACTTATATGCTTAAGGCGTTTATGCCACATATTCACATCAACATTAAAGGCACAGTCAATATAAGTAGAAGGATTTTCATTTTCATTATCATTCAATTTGAACAGTCAATGTTCTATATCAAACATCCTAAAGAATAATATTCTCTCATGTTTCCCCATAATCACCTTACTAGGAATAAACCTAACCTCAAAACATTTTCTTACTAAGGCAATGATCGATATCAGATTGCGCCTTATTGATAGCACAATTAATACATCAGTTAGTACAATCGGTTTGCCTTGTACAAAGATTATAAATGATCCAATACCCAAGATATCAGATAAAGTGTTGTTTTTATGTATACCCAATATTTTTTTGGTTTGTATTCCTTTAGATCCATTGTCCCTTCCTTGGTCTTTGAGATATGTCTAATAGCTTTAGAGTTGATCCACCAACCAGTCACCGGGCGAACCATATAAAGACATTCAGATATTACGCAGATTATGTCTTGCTTCTCTGTTTTGTTCGTGTTGTGGGTTGTTTCCTCTCCCTTTCCTATTGCAGTAATCTCTCTTCTAGTGTCCCATCTTTTCACAACTGAAACACTTGACCCAAAAAGTGGTTTTCAGTATTTTTTTAAAAGATTGACCGCTCTTTTTGTTATTCTTGCCAAACCTTTTGTTTGGTTTATTTTTCTTTTGGTTGGGTTTGGAGCTAGACCTTATTTCATCTTGTACCACTAGCAATTTTTCTTTCTTATTTTTATTTATGTGTTCTTGCTCTATTGCTAGTTTCAGAGGTAATTCAGAAAGGTTAATTTATAGCCTTAACCTGAGGGTAGTGGTGATCGTGTTCTACAATGAGAGAACACTGTTCAGGATAATTGTTATCTGCATCGATTCTGGGATGATTGACTTTGCCACAACTAGGTCCCTAACCATTACCACCATGTGGTTTACATGTTCTACAACGTTGTCTCCTTCTTTTATTTTTAAGGAATTGTATTTCTGTAGTAGCAATTGTATATGCAATTTGACAATTATGTCATATTTGGTTGTTATGGAGTCGAACAACTCTTTTGCGGTCTCGTATTCTTCGAAGACCCTTATCAAGTCATCCTACATGTATGTCAACATGACAATTCTTGCTATTGTGTTATCTTTTAGAAATGTTTTATACATGTAGGATGACTTGATACATTTCTATATGTTGCTCAGTTGCGTCTGGTGGTGGTGGACGCATAGTTTCCTTTAATACATACTCAACACCTTCAAGTGTTAGAGTAAGCGAGATTCTTCTCTTCCATGTTTGAAAGTTCTGACCATTTAGCTTTTCTGTTTTTGTTAGTTTCAACACAGATATTCTTGAGTTCATTTTTATGTGTTTGACAATTATAACAGTTAGACGGTCTAAAAATGAAATAATAAATAATCAACAAAACACACACAGCATGAATATGATTAAAATGATGCAGAATATCTAAAAAATGAGCTGAAAATAACTCATTTCTAATATATAAGCAACCTGGGATAAATTTGTTTCAAAAAAATTCTGCCTTTAATAATTTCTCAAAAATACTAGGGGTAAAACTATAATTTTAATTGTCTGTCCGCTTTTGTAATTTTTTAAAATGCCCAAGGACAGACCCATAAAATTACTTTTGATATTTCTATAAAATTCGTAACTTATCGGAGTTAAATCTATAATTTTGCCCCTCAATTCGAATCTGAAATTTTCTCAAAAAGACAAGGACAAATCTGTCTTTTGACACAATGGTATTACTATAATAACCCGAATTGGGAAGGGTAGTAATGTAAAACAATATCTCGATATTTCATAATTTTCATAAACTAATGGAGGGTAAAATTGACTTTTCACTTAATAAGGGCAAAACAATCTTTTTACACGAAAATATCTGGATATTTTTGTAATTTTATCTGGTGACAGTTTCAGAATATTTAAAAACCGATCGAGGCAGAACGAACTTTTTAGTCTGCTGCTCGAGGCGTTTTCCATGAAACCTCTGGTTTCATGCCACGGTTTTCAAGACGATTTAAAAGCCTAGAGGAGAGAGAGAGAGAAACATAGAGTGAGAGAGAGAGGCGGCTGGCGTTCCGCCTCCTAGCCTGCATCCCTCTATGACGGCCGACGTTCCACCTCTTGGCCTGCGACCGACGTTCTGCCTCCTGGCCTGTAGCCTCGCGTTTCGTCTTTCAGCCTACTACTCTTTCTAATGGTCAACGTTCTACCTTTCTGGCCTGCGGCTTGACGTTCTACCTTTCGGCCTATAACCCTCTATGGTGGTCGACATTCCTCCTTTCTGGCCTGGCGTTCCGCCTTTATGGCCTACAGCCCACTGTGGCGGCCAGATGTGGCGATTCTCTTTCCTTTCTTCCGGAGTTCGGCTTCTGTCGATCTCCTATTTGTTGCTCGTAGGGCTTTTCAGGTATGCCTGCAGCGGAACATCAAGGTACATGTTTTTGTTTTTCTTTTGTTTCGAGGTTTCCACACAACGGATTTTGCTTGGGAAGTTTTTTCGGTGTTTTTCCTGTGTTTTCTAGTTTTTCAGTGTTTAGACGGTGTGTGTTGTTCCGTATTTATAAAGCAGTGCGTGCTCTTGACTTTCCTGGTTTGTCTCGTTGGGCTTTCCTCTTTAAGAGTCGCTTTAACCGGATAGTTACCGTGCAATCCGGTAACGATCTGATAGTTATGATTCTATGGCCATTACGGCCATTCTCTTTGTAACCGTGATCACGGGTAACGACTGGATGACCAATCCAGACGTTACCGTGTTGGGTTGCCGAGAATAGCCACAACCTTACAAACCAAACACTCAAATTCCATGAGATTTCGGCAGCAATTCAAGGATGGAATTCTCTACAAAATCAGACCTTTGAAGCAACAATTCAACTCATGGAACAGCAGCTACGAATCAACAAAAAATCGAATTTAGACGGCAGCTCTCCTCAGCATTTTGATGGTGCTCTTAGCTTTTACACGGACTAGAAACGTCCACAAAAAATCTACAATGATTGGATCTCCTTGATGATGCTGTAATTGCTTGAAACAACTCCATTTGTCAAATCGGTAAACCTGTGAATTAAATGGCTGCCGTTGACCGCCTTCTAATGAATTTCTACCAACAAGAGCAACACCAAAGACTGTCAATCATCATCGCCTTTATGCCCTACCATGTTTGTCACCGTATGAGTTTCGGTGACCGACATTACCACCTCGCATTGACCAGTCCTTCGAACAACCTCTGAAACGTGGTAAAAATAAGATTTTTTCAATAAACAAAAGGAAGCATAACTCATGTACCTCTTAAGCATGAATAGATGAACATAAGAAATATTAAATCATCAAAAGAGGTTTCTTATTAATTGCTATTAAATACAAAACGGGAAGAGGAGTCCACGTGACAATCCCACGACACCAGCTGAAGGTCGCACCTCTGTGTTACCCACTCTATGCTCCAAGAACAAGCAGTATAAAGGCTGATCAGCTAAGGAGTCCTGGACTCCACCTAGCTCTCTCTCCAAACAACAATGACGGACCCCCAAACCTAGGACTACTTGGTTCCCTTATATAGAGGGGAAACCGGTTACATTATTCCTCATGTGGAGCAGATCCAACCCCGCTTTTATTGGGCTCCTATATAAACTAGTAAGATCCAAGACTCCCTAATGAATCCAAATGTGATTCACCTGTCCAAAGACACTATCCAACTAGTAGTATGTATCCATATAGGACCCCAAGTCACCAAGAAACTCAAGATACACAAGGTGGAACAAATATAGTATCATGATACCTCCCTGTGCTAGGGCCGGCTCTTGTGCGTGTGATTGTGAGATGCCGCTCTCAACTCTATAACATGTCACGCACCTCTCTGAGAGACAAGTAGATTCTATATTTCTCCCTAAAAGGGGCATTGGGGTCGAGAGGATGAGAGGGCCTTAAGTCATGATGGTGTGTCAGAGGAGAGGTGAGCTCCGGTAGGTGGACTCCAATGTCATGAGTTGAAGCACATGAGAGAGGTGCAGCAAGCCCTAGCAATATGGGAGAGAGTGATGGAGAAATACATGGTGCTTTAGGGAGATAGAGAGGAGGAGAAAGGCCTGATGAGCTGGTTTTGATGACATGAGAGAAAGTGTAGGAGAGAGCGAGAGTACCGGAGAGACCGAAGGAAAGAGGAGGAAAACGAGAGGAGAGTGGTGTTTGTAAACAGGATAAAATAGAAAAAAGGGTATGCGCATAGTAATCAGGGCAGATGACGAGAATTCAGTATTCTACGTGCCCCCTTATGGAATATGAGTAGAGTAAGGATGGTAAATGGATTTGGATTCTCGCTGGTTGGACTAAGTGGAACAAATCCACTGATAATTGGGTCTGGTTTCATATGCAAATCTTGTTGGTTGGACTAAGTGTCTTATTGGGTATATGGTACATCCAATCCATTTTTACCTATACAGAATATGAGCATATCTACCAAAATTGTGAAGTATGTGAGGGTGTTGAAAATTTTCAAAGAAGATAACGGAACTCCACCTGGGAAATTTGACATGGATTTGGATTCTCACCTCTGATATGAATTCAAATTGAGAACTGAAAGCAAGGATGGTAAATAGAACAAGCAGCTCGGTTCGGCTGGTGAAAGCTTGGCAGACATTGTTCTTCTTCTTTTTATCTAAACCATGCTTTGCCGGCAGTTGATAAAAGGTATTTACGGTAAGTGAAAGCTTCATTCTGTTTCAAGCTTTTTACATACGAGGGATTTAGGTAAACAAGGGTTATTTTGCTTAGGGTATTTAAGGAGATCTCTCTGTCTCTTTCTCATCTCTGTTGAGTTCATTTTGTAAAAAGGATAATCAACCATTTGTGAATATGTTCGAACTGAGGCTGTTCGGCTAGGGTTGATAAGCTCGTTCACAAAGAAAATGAGTTGAATAACGAACAAGGGTTGTTTGGTTCGTTTGACTCATTTTCCAGCCCTAACCGAAAAGGTTGGGAATTGGTTTCATCTGAGAGAGGAATTGCTTTCCCAGGTACATTGGGCAAGAGGGCTGAACCAAATGCGTACACGGTGACCCGGTTCTTGGTGAGGTTGTCATTGCAGAAAAGAAAGTTAGTTTAGGTTCGGGTCCATTATTCCGGACCCTACCCCAGAACGAATCTCATGCGTAAAGCAAGACCAATATCGTCACTATTTGGTCAACCGGCAGGTGTTGACCTACAACGATAGGGGATGCGTCGAAGCTACGCGAAGTTAGGAAATGACGAAAACGCCCAGTCTCCCTGTAAAGAACGGAACGGTGCAATCAGGATCTCGAAACGCCTGCAAAAGGCAATGACAAAAAAACCCTTTCAAGACCGTTATAATGTGATAGTTCCCGCCCCACTTAATCTACTTTTCCTCATTTTTCTCAGACTAATTTTCATTTTAATTAAGAGGGCAATATTTTAAATCTGCATGAGTAATTACATATAGGACACGTCAGAAATTAAATTTTGTCTCGAAATACATCAGGAAACGCCTTTTGAAAACAAAGAGCTATAAGAAAACCTTCAATTTGCACAGAGAGCAATAGCTCTCCTGACTAGCTGGGCAACTCACAAGTTGAAGGTCGTGAGTTTGATACTTGTTGGCTTTGACCTCACGTAACCAAAAAAAACTTATAGTATGGAGTTCTCTACAGTTGAAAGTTGAGTTTCAAGCCAGTGAGACTCGAAGGTCTCGGTGACATGTTGACCAGCAGTCAAGCTACATGGACGCGAATTGCATTCAACTCATTATAAAACGAAATGGACCAAACTGAACATAAATAAACTCATAAAGTGAACTTGAGTTCACTAAACCCTTAAACAGTCTGATTTTACGGTCATTTTTACTCAATTCTTATTACATGGAACGGGTGGCTTATAAGCTGGTAGAAGAGAATTCATTAGACCACGAATACACCAAGAGAGATAACAAACCATCGAAAATATCGATTAGAGAATAACAATATGTATAACCTTATTGTGTTGTCACTTTTCCAAATCTTCTTTTATTTTTGATGCATTAGCCCTTTGAACCGATTTGAACCTAAACTAAGTATGAGCTTTGTTACAGGGCAAAACAAGCTATTCATTTAAGTGAAACTGCTTTCTCTAGTTTGTGCATAAAATTTAAATACTTAACTAAATAAGCTTACACGAGCTTGAATACAAATGTGCATGGGCTTAGCTTGGCTAGCACATACTTGATTCATTTAGATCATGAACTCAACGTAAATGAGTTCGTCTTGGCTTCCCGGCGAGTGTCGACTGCCTCGGTCCTGTGTGTGGGGTCTGAGTCGCAGCCCAGACCCAGACACCTGGATCCAGTTATCACAATTTCCCTATTCTAGTTTTACATTCTACCACTGTTTTACATTTTTCATTGGTTTTAAAATTCTTTATTCTGGCCGATTCTTATGTCATTGTGCAAATCGACCCGATTGACAACTCTCAGGGTCGAGAGATGAATTGTATTACCGGGGGCTTTTTGGTCTTTAAGAATATATAAAGCGTACACCGGTTCTTTTCGACGAATAGAACCCCCACCCCCCGCCCCCACCCCAATCACGTCTTCCTTTCCCTTATCCCTCTCTCTCTGGGTGATCTTCGACGCTCCCTTTCCTTCGTGAGATCTAGAGTGTCGTGAGGGAGACTCAGTAAGGGATGGCGTCGAAGCGCATTCTGAAGGAACTCAAGGATCTGCAGAAGGATCCTCCGACCTCATGTAGTGCAGGTAATTTTCCCGCTAGAAGATCCGTGAGTATCTTGCGATGAACGTCTTAGACGATTGATCCTTCCCGATCGGTGATTTCGTTTCCGTTTCTGGGACCTCCGGTGCCTGATCTGTGTGTTTAAGGCGGAATTACGTGCGATTATTTGTAGTTTCTGCTAATTGGGGTTCTGCGATTTGAGATTGTTGAGTCCTTTTCTTGTTTCTAGTGGGATTTGCCTTCACAATGATTTCCTGCGCCTCGCTGGATTATAGATCTATATTCAAATCTGCCTTTATTATAATCAATTATGCTTTGATGATGCGCGTGATATTTGAGGTAGAGAGGGGCCTGTGTAACTGTTTAAATCGTTGAAGGACCAAGGCTTGTATCAAAGATATGATTTCCAAGTTCAATTTTCTTTCCCTAGAATTACTGTTTTGCTCACTCTAATTTGATTAGTTTGTGCAAAATTTAGGGCTTTGTCTAATGGCTTAGGAAATCTATAAGAATGGTTCGTGCTTGCACATTTAGTAGCTTTCATACACCTAAAAGTTGTTGTTTGCAAGCCTGCTGATTGGAGGCCTACGAACCTGTCGTAAGTAAATTTGGGCTTTATCGCTATTTAACTCGGTGAACGAACTCATCCTATTGTTTTGAATTTTAATTTTGTCATTGTGAAGCTTACATTCCGCAAGGTTATAATATGTTCCGGTTATTTGAAGGCACTTACCTGTGATGATTAGCACGTGTAGCTATTTTGTTCGCAGTTTGTTTATATGCTTGATCTTTTATATTCGTTTTAGTGATTGACAAACTCGCTGAGGCTTATTGAGGGCTATGTAAACGTGACAGGATGCAGGTTAATCTCTGCTTCTCCTCGAATGAACGTATTAAACTTAGTTCCTTTGTAATGCAGAGGTGCATTGATGTTTGAATATTCATGTAAATTGTTGCCTCTGTTGGCCTGCTTTTGTCAAGGCTTATGACTTCTGTTGTTGCTTTTCGTGCCTTTATTTATTTTACCCTATAGCTAGAGACCAGTGTAGAACTAAAATATCATTTATGTTTTCTCATTTCCATTTAACAAAATTTTGGAAACTTATTTTGTCCCAACTACTTGTAGGCCCCGTGGCAGAGGATATGTTTCATTGGCAAGCAACCATCATGGGTCCTCCTGACAGCCCTTATGCAGGGGGTGTGTTTCTGGTTACTATTCATTTCCCTCCAGATTATCCCTTTAAGCCACCAAAGGTATATCATACTGTCGTATTTTGATTAGTAGAGCTTTACTCTTGATCATATCATGCCTTTTCCACCCATTAAATAGCTTTTGGCACAACTTTACATGGTATGTGTTGAAACTTCTCCAAGTGTGTGCATAATTCACCTGTAGTATCTGATGTGATTGAATTTTTTCTTGAACAACCCATGTAATCCATAATCTAACTTTGTAGGAGACCTTCCACATTTGGTCTAATTGCATCCTCTGCATTGGTAAATTCTAATTGCGTAGGATAAAAGCAAAAGTTGCTTTAAACTAATCATGAAGATTTCAATAATAACTTATTATTACTCAGAAGTCTGTCTTCTTTTTCTCTTTGCCATATTAAAGTAGTCAATTTTCTCTCATGATGGGGGATGTATGTAGGATCACTAGATAATTCTTGTGGGATAAATTTTTTGGGATAAACAATCAACATATAATTCTATCTCTGAGCTACAGCAAAATATCATTTAATATTCCTGTAGGCTGTAATCGAAGCTTTGTAAGATAGCTGAAGTTTTGAGTTTTAGGAGCTTTAATTAAGTAGCATCCTCAAAAGGATGCCATCTTTATTGAAGGAAAAACAACTTATTTCAATCTGATCATGGAGAAATACAAAACATGAACCTTCTTCCTCAGATTTTCCTTGGTTTGCCTCTTCTCTATATTAAACTGCCAAATTTTCTCGAACAGCGAGTGTTCCAACAATTGTGAATTATATGTTTACTTTGTCTCGTGTGCTACAGGTTGCCTTCAGGACAAAGGTTTTCCATCCAAATATCAACAGTAATGGTAGCATTTGTCTTGACATTTTGAAGGAGCAGTGGAGTCCTGCCTTGACCATTTCAAAGGTTAGTTTTTCACATGAGTTAACAACCTTGCTAATTGGTTTTAGAAACTATCATCTCCCTCTTGGTTGGTGTTACTTTAAAGTCATTGTCCTGGAAGCTGCTCTGAATGCTTAGGACCATCTCCCTCTTGGTGGGTCTTATTCTTTAAAGTCGTTATTCTATGAACAATTAGGAATTTAGGACCACCATTCATTTTAAAAACCTCCAGCCTCTTTTCATGTATTTCCTGTTGTGAATTTCTTAAGGGCTTGTTTGACAACTAAGCCTTTTCCCATACTAGATGGGGTCGACTACATGTATTCTTTGTTTTCTTACCATTCTGGCATTTAACTCAACATGAGCTAGTTCACTCTTTATTGTTTCTTTCTAAAACTTTTGTGGTCTTCCTCTTCCTCTTTTGACATTTTCACAATTAGTTTTTCATACCGAGCTTCTTTTGGTCGTCTTTTTAAATGTTCAAACCATCTTAAATGATTGTTTCTCATTTTATCCTCTATTAGTGCCACTCCCCCAATTTGTTTCTAATAACCTCATTATGTATACAATCTTTCTTTGTGTCACTACTCATCCATCTCAACATCTTCATTTCTGCCATAGACATCTTTTGTATATGTTGATGATTAACTGCCCAACACTCATAGCCATGAAACATAAAAGGTCTAATTTTTGCTTTATAATATTTACCTTTCAACTTTAATGATATCTTTTTGTCACATAGAATACCTGATGTTCTTCTCCATTTTAACCAACCTGCATTAGTTCTATGTGTAACATCTTCATCAACTTTTTCATCACCTTGAAAAACTGACATTAGGTATTTAAAACTTTTCTTTTGAGGGATGCAGTGTGTGTCAATCTTAATTTCTATATCTTTTGAAGTGACCAAATGATCAAACTTACATTCCATAAATTTTGTTTTTGCTATACTAAGTCAAAAGCTTTTACTTTCTAGTATTTCTCTCCATAGTTTCAAACTTACATTTTTTGTATATGATGATTGATTAATTGCCCAATACTCAAAATCATGAAACATAAAAGGTCTAATTGTTGGTCTATAATATTTACCTTTCAAGTTTAATGGTATCTTTTTGTTACATAGAATACCTGATGCCCTTCTTCATTTTAACAAACGCGCATTAATTCTATGTGTAACATCTCCATCAATTTTTCCAGTACCTTGAAAAACTGACCTTACGTATTTAAAACTTTTCTTTTGAGGGATGCAATATGTGTTAATCTTAATTTCTATATCTTTTGAAGTAACCAAATGATCAAACTTACATTCCATAACTTTTGTTTTTGTTATACTAAGTCGAAAGCTTACTTTCTTGTGTTTTTATGCATAGTTACAATTTCTTTTTAACTTTTTTTTATACTCATCCACTAATACAATGTCATTTACAAATAAGATACACCATTGTACTTCATCTTGAATGTGTTTTGTTAACTCATCAATAACCAATATAAATAAATATGAACTTAAAGTGAATCCTTGATGTAACTCAATATTAACTTCAAAAAAGTCGATCATTCCTTCATGAGTCCTCACACATGTTTTTGCACCATCATACATATTTCTTATAATATGTCAATGGGGTATCTCTCTTCTTCAAAATTCTCAAAAGAACTTCTCTTGGCACCTAATACTATGTGAAGATTCTTCTGTTTTGCTCTAAAATGTTTCATAAGACGACTCAATAGATGAATCACTTTAATAGTAAATCTACCTTACATGAATCTAAATTTATTCTCTCTTGTACTTGATATTTGTCTGAGCTTACATTCAATAATTCTTTTCCGTAATTTCATAATATGTCTCACTAACTTGATACCTCGATAATTCACACAATTTTGAGTGTCCTTCTCGTTCTTGTATATGGGTATAAGTGTATTCGCTCTCCATTCCTCAACATCTTTTGGTTTCTCCATATTTCATTGAATAGCCTTGATACCCCGATACTTATCTTAAGGGCTTGTCTCTTATTTATAATAATTGTTCATAAACAAGTAAGGGTCAACCCAAATCTACTATAAAATAAAAGCGTAAATACGTGGGTAGACATTTAATTTGATTGAAAATGAGGGAATGATGGTAGTGGGTCAGTGTTGATATCTTGGTGCTCTGGTATGCAGTGGTGGTGGCGGCAGCGAACTTTATGTGGTTGTGGAAACTGTGATTGGTGGTGGAAGGTAGTGGTGGTATGTTGATTGCGGGTACGATTGGCTGTGGAAGGTGGTGGTGATGTGTTGATGGAAGGTGTGATTGGTTGTGGAAGGTGGTGATAATGTGTTGATGGCAGGTGGAAGAAGGTGATAGATGGTGGTGCTTAGAGAATGAGGAAAAGAAAGATGGGTGAGTTGAATCTCTCATGCAGACACTTTCAATTAGTTGGAGCGGGCTATCATTGAGATAACAGAATTGGACATAGATACCCTGTCGACTTTAGCAGTTTAGATAGTTCATAGTTCATTGTAGCAGGCAGAAACTGTCTCTGAAACAGTCATACTCACATTTCACAAGATAGCTTTTTAGTTTACTTGCAGCTGCCACTAAGAAGCTGCGATAGGAATAAACAAGCAAATTATATATATACTGTTTGTACTACCATCTTGTGCAATACGGCACAATACTTGTTTCTTTTTAATGGAAAATTAAAAAAGGGAAAGCCAAAGAATTATATAAGCAGAAAAAACATATATTGTACAAAATAATAGTGGACTGTTTCGGCTCAATGACCAGTGTGCCAGAGTGATCAGCCTGACCGGTGCAGGACACAATAAGATGCTATGTATCGCGCAGCTGTATTCATGATGGATTGCTTGGAACCCGTTAGAGATTGCATTGCAACCATTCCTTAGAATGATTTTAAACGTGGGCTGGTCAATGGTAGTGGAGTGTTTCGGCTCATTGACAGTGATCAGCCCAACCGGTGCAACTACAACTACAACTAAGCCTTTTCCCATACTAGATGGGGTCGGCTACATGGATTCTTTGTTTCCACCGAGCTCTATCATGTGCGATGTTAGCAGTTAACTCACAATAAGCTAGATCATTGTTTATTGTTTCTTTCCAACACTTTTGTGGTCGTCCTCTACCTCTTTTAATACTTTCCAAATTTAGTTTTTCATACCTTCTTATAGGTTCTCTTTTGATCTTCTTTCTATATGTCCAAAACATCTTAAACGATATTCTCTCATTTTATCCTCTATTGGTGCCATTCCTAATTTATTTCTAATAACTTCATTATGTATACGTCTTTTCTTGTATGACCACTCATCCATCTCAACATCTTCATTTCTGTCACAGACATCTTTTGTACATGTTGATGGTTAACTGCCCAACACTCAGAACTATAAAACATGGCTGGTCTAATTGATGCTGTATAATATTTACCTTTTAACTTTAATGGTATCTTCTTATCACAAAGAATACTTGATGCTCCTCTCTATTTTAACCAACCAACATTAATTCTATGCGTAACATCTCCATCAATTCTTCTATCACTCTTAAAAATTGACCCTCGGTATTTAAAACTTTCCTTTTGGGGGATGCAATGTGTGCCAATTTTAATTTCTATATCTCATGAAGTAACCAAATGATCAAACTTACATTCCATATTTTTTGTCTTTGTTCTATTAAGTCGGAGGCCTTTGCTTTCTAATGCTTTCCAATTTTCTATTAACTTTTTCCTTAGACTCTTCCACTAACACAATGTCATTTGCAAATAACATACATAAGGCACTTCATCTTGAATATGTTTTGTTAATTCATCTATCACCATTATAAATAAGTATGGACTTAAAGTTGATCCTTGATGTAACCTAATACTAACTTCAAAGAAGTTTGTCAATCTTTCATAAGTCCTCACACATATTTTTGTGCCATCATACATGTCTCTTATAAGATTAATGTACGTCAATGGGATACCTCTTTTTTCCAAGGTTCTCCAAAGAACCTCCCTCGGTATCCTATCGTAAGTTTTTTCTAGATCAATAAATATCATGTGAAGTCTTTATTTTTTGCTCTAAAATATTTCATAAGACGTCTCAAAAGGTGAATAGCTTCAATAGTGATCTGCCTAGCATGAATCCAAATTAGTTCTCTATTGTACTTGATATTTGTCTTAACCTACGTTCGATAATTCTTTCCCACAATTTCATAGTATGACTCATTAACTTGATACATCGATAATTCGCATAATTCTGAATGTCTCCCTTGTTCTTATATATGGGTATAAGTGTACTCGCTCTCCATTCCTCGGGCATCTTTTGGCTTCTCCATATTTCATTAAATAGTCTTGTGAGCAAAGTGATTCCTATTTCTCCTCGTATTTTCCAAACTTCTATAGGAATATTATATGGTCCTACCGGTTTACCACTCTTCGTATTTTTAAGAGCCTCTTTAACTTCATTCTTTTAATACGTTGATAGAAATTGTGGTTGGCTTATATACTTTTTTTATTTGGCTAACTCTCCTAAGTTAATATTAACATCTTTATTTTTATTAAAAAGCTTATAAAAATAGTTTTTTCATCTATTTCTTATATCATCATTTACCACTAGAATTTTTTCATCCTCGTCCTTGATGCATCTAACAACATTAAGATCTTTAGTTTTCTTATCTCCAGCGCTAGCTATCCTAAAAATATTTATTTCACCCTCTTTTGAGTTGAGTTTTTTATATAAATCCTCTCAAATTTTAGCTTTTGCTTCACTAACCACCTTTTTCGCTTCCTTCTTTGCTTTTTTATAAGCCTCTAAAGTTTCACTAGTTTTCTTAGCATAATGTAATTTGTAACATGCCCTTTTTTTCTTGATTTTATTTTCCACTACTTCACTCCACCACCAAGCTTCTTTTTATGCCGGTACACCTCCTTTAGATTCACCTAACACATCTTTCACCACTTTCCTAATATATATAGCCATATTATTCCACATATCACAAGGTGTACCAACATAATTCCAAGCATCTCCTTGAAGGACTTTTTGTTTAAATATATCTTCTTTCTCGCTTTTGAGGTTCCACCATTTAGTCCAAATAGCTCGATGCACTCTTTTCTTCTTTGTCTATTTTTTTATTTGTAAATCTATAACTAAAAGTCGATGTTGGGTGGTTAAGCTTTCTCGTGGAATTACCTTACAATCTTTACAACATGCACTATCTTTTTTTCTACAAATAAAGTAATCAATTTGTGTTTGTGATAAGCCACTCTTATAAGTAATTAAATGTTCATCTCGTTTTTTGAAGATTGTATTGACTATAAAGATATCAAATGCCATAGCAAAATTTAAAATCTCCTTACCTTCCTCATTTATATTCCCAAAACCAAAGTTTCCATGAATACCTTCATATCCTAAAGCCTCTTTACCGACATGTTCATTTAAGTCTCCTAAACAAATCATCTCCCTTTGTGGAATCCTTTAACCTTATCTAACTCTTCCCAAAAAGTTGTCTTTATACTATCTTTGAGGGTTACTTGGGGTGCATAAGCACAAACTATATTCAAAACCTTTTCTCTTAACACTAATTTGAACGTCATGATTCGGTCATCATACCTTTGACCTTATCTAACTCTTCCCAAAAAGTTGTCTTTATACTATCTTTGAGGGTTACTTGGGGTGCATAAGCACAAACTATATTCAAAACCTTTTCTCTTAACACTAATTTGAACGTCATGATTCGGTCATCATATGTCTACTACACTATCCTTTAAATCTTTATTTATGATAACACCAACTCCGTTTTGAGCCTTTTCCTTACCTGAGTACCATAATGTATCCTCTATCTCCTTTGTTTTATCTCCAACCCTCTTGTAAACATAGAATATGAATCTTTCCCGAATCATAGTATCTACCACCTCCATTAGCTTACCAGATAGTGTTTCGATATTCTAAGAACCAATATGAATCTTATTATTTAGGACTAGCTTTCTTACTCCCCGCATCCGTCCATATTGAAAATGCAGAGACCCTCTCTATAAATTATTCACTACATTCGGGTGGCAATGTAGTGGGACTAACATCTTTACCCACACATGTCCATGATGTGGGAATTCTCTCTACAATTGATTCACTATATCCAGACAAAAATATATTGGCACTTGCTTTACTTATCACTGCATTAAGGCTCTACAGCGAGGACATCCTAAAACAATGCTCATAATTTGTGTAATTCAACAACAACAACAACAACAACTAAGCCTTTTCCCATACTAGACGGGGTCGGCTACATGGATTCTTTGTTTCCACAGATCCCTATCTTGTGCCATGTTAGCAGTTAACTCCTAATAAGCTAGATCGTTCTTTATTGTTTCTTTCCAACACTTTTGTGGTCGTCCTCTACCTCTTTTAATACTTTCCAAATTTAGTTTTTCTAACCTTCTTAAAGGTTCTTTTGATTTTCTTTTTATATGTCCAAACCATCTTAAACGATGTTCTCTCATTTTATCCTCTATTGGTGCCACTCCTACTTTGTTTCTAATAACCTCATTATGTATACGGTCTTTTCTTGTATGACCACTCATCCATCTCAACATCTTCATTTCTGTCACAGACATCTTTTGTACATGTTGATGATTAACTGCTCAACACTCAGAACCATAAAACATGGCAGGCCTAATTGTTGCTCTATAATATTTACCTTTTAATTTTAATGGTATCTTCTTATCACAAAGAATACCTGATGCTCCTCTCCATTTTAACCAACCTGCATTAACTCTATGTGTAACATCTCCATCAATTCTTCCATCACTCTGAAAAATTGACCCAGGTATTTAAAACTTTCCTTTTGGGGAATGCAATGTGTGCCAATTTTAATTTCTATGTCCTCTGAAGTAACCAAATGATCAAGCTTACATTCCATATATTCTGTCTTTGTTCTACTAAGTCGGAGGCCTTTGCTTTCTAATGTTTCTCTCCATAGTTCCAATTTTATGTTAACTTTTTCCTTAGACTCCTCCACTAATACAATGTCATCTGCAAATAACATACACTAAGGTACTTCATCTTGAATATGTTTTGTTAACTCATCCATCACCATTATAAATAAGTATGAGCTTAAAGTTGATCCTTGATGTAACCCAATATTAACTTCAAAGAAGTCTGTCGTTCCTTCATGAGTCTTCACACATGTTTTTGCACCATCATACATGTCTCTTATAAGGTTAATATATGTAAATGAGATACCTCTTTTTTCCAAAGTTCTCCAAAGAACCTCCCTTGGTACCCTATTATAAGCTTTTTCTAGATCAATAAATATCATGTAAAGGCCTTTCTTTTTTGCTCTAAAATGTTCCATAAGACATCTCAAAAGGTGAATGGCTTCAATAGTAGATCTGCCTGGCATGAACCCAAATTGGTTCTCTGTTATACTTGATACTTGTCTTAACCTACGTTCGATAATTCTTTCCTATAATTTCATAGTATGACTCATTAACTTATACCTCGATAATTCGCACAATTTTGAATGTCTTCCTTGTTCTTATATATGGGTATAAGTGTACTTGCTCTCCATTCCTCGGGCATCTTTTGGTTTTTTTCATATTTCATTAAATAGTCTTGTGAGCCAAGTGATTCCTATTTCTCCTAGTATTTTCCAAACTTTTATACGAATATTATCTGGTCCTACCGATTTACCACCCTTCGTATGTTTAAGAGCCTCTTTGACTTCATTCTTTTGAATACGTCGGTAGAAATTGTGGTTTATATACTTTTTTGACTTGGCTAAATCTCCTAAACTAATACTAACATCTTTATTTTCATTAAAAAGATTGTAAAAATAGTTTTTCCATCTATTTCTTATATCATCATTTTACCGCTAGAATTTTTTCATCCTTGACTTTTATGCATCTAACATAATTAAAATCTTTAGTTTTCTTATCTCTAGCCCTAGCTATCCTAAAAATATCTCTTTCACCCTCTTTTGAGTTGAGTTTTTTATATAAGTTCTCCCAAATCTTAGCTTTTGCTTCACTAACGGTCTTTTTTGCTTTTTTATAAGCTTCTAAAGTTTCACTAGTTTTCTTAGCATGATGTAATTTGTAACATGCCCTCTTTGCCTTGATTTTATTTTGTACTACTTCACTCCACCACCAAGCTTCTTTTTGTGTCGGTACACCTCCCTTAGATACCTCTAAGACATCTTTCGCAACATTCCTAATATGTATAGCCATATTGTTCCACATATCAGAGGGTGTGCCAACATAATTCCAAACATCTCCTTGCAGGACTTTCTGTTTAAATATATCTTCTTTCTCTCTTTTGAGGTTCCACCATTTAGTCCGAATAGCTCGATGCACTCTTTTCTTCTTTGTCCACTTTTTTATTTGTAAATCCATAACTAAAAGTCGATGTTGGGTGGTTAAGTTTTCTCCTGGAATTACCTTACAATCTTTACAACACACTCTATCTTTTTTTCTACAAATAAAATAATCAATTTGTGTTTGTGATAAGCCACTCTTATAAGTAATGAAATGTTCATCTAGTTTTTTGAAGATTGTATTGACTATAAAGAGATCAAATGCCATAGAAAAATTTAAAATCTCCCTACCTTCCTCATTTATATCCTCAAAACCAAAGTTTCCATGAATCCCTTGATATCCTAATGCCTCTTTACCGACATGTCCATTTAAATCTCCTCCTAAACAAATCATCTCCCTTTGTGGAATCTTTTGAAACACCTTATCTAACTCTTCCCAAAAAACTGTCTTTATACTATCATCTAGACCTACTTGGGGTGCGTAAGCACAAACTATATTCAAAACCTCTGCTCCTAACACTAATTTAAACGTTATGATTCAGTCACCATATTGTTGTATGTCTACTACACTCTCCTTTAAATCTTTATTTATGATAATACCAACTCCGTTTCGAGCCTTTTCTTTACTTGAGTATCATAATTTAAAACCTGTATCCTCTATCTCCTTTGCTTTTTCTCCAACCCATTTTGTCTCTTGTAAACATAGAATATGAATCTTTCTCTAAATCATAGTATCTACCATATTAGCAATGCTCATTTTTCTCCATTCGGTCACCATATCGTTGTATCACTAATTTGTGTAATTCATGGTATAAAAATCCGACAAAGTTTTATGCTGGCTGTCGTAAGCCTAACACAACCCTCCTTTATCCGGGCTTGGGACCGGCAATGCAAGGGTGATCCCTTAAATGGGCGGAGTTCAGCCCAACCGGTGCAAGACACAATAAAATGCTTTTGTATTGCTCAGCAGTATTCTTTCTCTATTATGATGGATGGCTTTAGATTGCATCGGAACCATTCCCTAGAATGATTTTAAACATGGGCTGGTTTTTCTTCATTACCAGGTGTTGCTTTCAATCTGTTCACTGTTGACTGATCCGAACCCAGATGATCCCTTGGTACCGGAGATCGCACACATGTACAAAACAGACCGGACCAAGTATGAGTCAACTGCAAGAAGCTGGACCCAGAAATACGCGATGGGTTAGTTAAGCCTGCGTTGTATTTGATCACTATAAATTATATACATAAGTATGAACCAAACCAACTTGTCTGTTGGCAAAGACTATTGTTTCATCTCATGTTTGCGAAGGAAAAAACAGAGCGCTTTTGCATGGTGTGAATTTCGTTCAAAATCTTGTGACCAACTTGCTGCTTTGTCTGTTCATAGGTTCTCGTGTTTGGCTTGCTAATATGCCCTTTAGCGTGGAACTATTGGGAACCTGGTTCTATTTATTTTAACTGATTGGATTTGTTTTTGAGATAATCAAAATGCGAAACCTACTCAGCTTTACCCAACTAAATGAAGTTGATTACATGGATTGTAGTCGTCATTTCGTTCTATCTTATATCCTTTTAACATTTAACTTTGAAAAGATGAGATCAATTATGTTATATTCTTTACTTTTTAAAGTGGTTATCACCTAATTTCTCATATCTGGGTACTCCTTACGCTGCCTCTTTAAAATGTCCGCCTCTTCTGAAGTCCATGCTACCTTCTCTCTTCAAAGAAAAGGTTCATGCTACTACACCTTTTCTTTTCTTCGATAACACCGTTATGGATGTGGTCTTTTCTTGTGTAGCAGTGTATCGACTCGAACATCTATCTCATTTTCATCACAATCGTGTAAAACATGTTGAATTTCTCAACACCTGGCATCATTAGGTTTCAATGAATCTTATCTTGATAATTACATACCTGATCTAGAATCAAATTATACGGATATGAAGCATGACTGAAGCTCCAATAAAAGCTTGTGCTTGGATTGAATTTGATATCCATTCTTTATATTCAAGGTCTATTGGGATAATTGGATAAGAATGAATGGTTATGCTAACCTCATTGAACTTCCGATGCATTTGGCACTCTCGGAAACAATCACACAATTCTTAAAATTTGTAAAAGGTTGGAAATTTGGCTAAAGTTCATCTGTGTCCAGTCAATGAGCTCAGAGCAAAATTGGTTACCGTTCGTTAATTGGGTCTCTCTCTCTCACACACACACACACAAACACGCCTTAAAAGACGTTTCATTTTTCCTTTCCTTCGGAAAGAGTAAAGAGATTTGAATTTTCTCTTTTTCTTCCAACGCGAGAGGGTATACCACCTTTGCCGATGATTGCCAGCATTCTTGATTAACTTCATGCTAGTCACTGAAGTTTTTGCTTTCTCGTCAAACCTTCATGTCTGCTTATTTACAAAAACGCTTCCTCTTTTTGCTTTGTTTTTTGAAATTCTAGAAAACATTCTTTGGAAACTTCTCTATTTAAGATAATTTTTGACAGTACATATTAATTAAATAATCACCTACAGGGGTTTATCTCGAAGGAGGTTCTCCTTTTTTTAACAGGAGGCTGAAGCCGGTGCCATGGGAGTTGGTTTACAACACAAGGCAAGCGCTCTGCAGGTGGGGTACCGGCCTGCATGTGAAGGAGGTTTTTTTTCATAAAAGAAAAAGAAACACAATTGCTATTCAGACATCTCATTCTACTAAACATATACTCTTTTTTCTAAAAAATTTCAAAATATTCTTTTTTACATTATCTTTCCTCTTTTCTTTACTCGCTTTTCCTCTCAACAATCCGTCTCTGATTGTTTCTGTTAATCTCGTTCTCTCTTAATCGTTTAATCTCTTTTTGAAACTTTCTCAAATTATTTTTTTATCTTTTTACTTTCAACTTCCATCTTATTTTCACGATGAATCTTACTAAAATTTGATAGAAAATAGAGTTCTAAAAGATTGATCATAAACTTTTCAGTTGAGTGGAGAAAACCATAATTGACATAAAGACATGTCTAAGGGATGTTTTATTTAAAGGATGAACATGCCCGTGACGTTATGCTATTTAAGGAACAATGCATGGCAGCGTGTCTTTATTGATAAGATGGTGTGACCGAGCGTGTCATCTGTCATGACCGATGATGAGATGTGCTTTATTAAAAGAATATATGTGTCGATGTTTGTGGGTGTGTCTGTTTTCTGAGAAGATGGTCTGTGCGTGTATCTTTTTCGAGAAGGTCTGTAAAGGGAGAGAGGTGAATAGGAGTAATTTTATATAAAAAAAAGGAGGTATATGTTTAGTAAAAAAAGAGGGTATGAATTATCCCAGAAAAGAAATATGAAAGCATATTCGCATGCAACACTAGCTGGAAACATGTCTGGGTGGGTCGGATGCAGTTTAAGACGCAGTTTAATATGTTTTACACATATGGAAACTTAAATGAAGTATGTTTTATATATTTTTTTCCGGTGAAGTTAGTTTTGTATTTTCAAAACGAGAAGCATGCTCTCTTTACTTTTCAACA